>JAQJVL010005092.1:0-38302 GCA_035578905.1 Stictocephala bisonia
CTAAATGAATTATTTTAAATAATAAATGTTATATGTTTGTTTTTATATTATGACAACGAGAAATACAGCGTCGTCTCTGGCATCTTATCCTTTTTAATATCACACAATTTACAATATCAATTGGTATGGATAAAAAACTTTAAAAAAAATTAAAAGATACCCTTGTAATATGTAAATGATAATATGACAGTATTAACATTTTATTTAACTTACATCAAATATGTTAATGTAAGTTAAAGAAATTGCATTAACACAAGAGTGTTATGTAAGTTCTTTTTTAACTTGTCATATGGATCGACTTCTTATGGTAAGAGTTTAATCTGGCGTGTCCTCGTGTCATCTGCAGTACTGTGCCATCTAATCCAGGTTTTCATAAAAGGTTTCACGTTCCAATCTTTAATATTTTGACCTTGATGTTTTATGGGCATTAGGCTTGATACATGATTGGTTAAAATTCTTTATCATAAATCAGTAATTATCTGATTCATGAGGCTCAATCCTCGTTCACAGTCTTATGAACTGCATGGAATCAGCTTTGTGCAGTTCAATAACGGAATAAGATCCCTAGGCACTTGTGAGCTATCTTCAACGCAGTCTCGAGAGCAGTTTATTATTTTTGCTTTGTTGAGCTTAAACCTTTTGGATAGATTCTCAATTTCTACCTCGCCACAGTTAAATCTTTACGATTTGTCATCTGGCCATTGAGTAGGTTCCAATACTTTTAATTCTGTCAAAAGTAAATTATATTCTTGATTGTTGTTTGAATGCCCATTCAATGAAGTTGATTTTGATTAATGACTGGGTTTGGTGGTTAGCATTCTTCTATAAAGATTGTTTATTACATTAGTAATAAGTTGGTTGTGGTTGAACTTTGTTAAAATGACCAAATTTTTAGCAACAAGAGCTTCAAGAGGCTTGGTTCTAGGCTTTACTTTTAGGTTATCAAAAAAGTGTATACTTTGTCTTATTAGCTTATAAGCATTCAAAACAGTAGTTTCTTGGTTCTGTAAACTCTCTGATAACATTGAAAGCCCTGCAAAACATTGTACTTGATAGCTAATTTTAATAAGAATTGGGAAGACTAGAACTGTATAGATAAGCCACTGTACATAGCTTTATCTGTTGAACTGCAATGGAAAGGTATCCGGGACGACAGCACATGACGCACGGTGTAAACGACTCTCGCACCTCATCCCCACCAATCTGCTCCTTGCAGTAGTCACTCTTGCAGTCTACTCTAAAATATAATATTCCTTGGTAGCTGATCGTTACACACTCAAATTACGATTATCTTTACAGCCTTGCATAAAAGTAAGGCTCTACTTAGTCTTCTTTACAAAATTTTCCGTCTTTATGAACTAGGACTAAACTAATTCATATTAATTAATGAAACCTTTTCAATTTGAACAATTTATAAAATGACCAGAAATTTAAAAAAGAAAAAAATAACAATTTCGTTCCGACACTAATGTCTAGAACTGATTAATGCATGGTACAGATTTAGTAGTACTTTGCAAGAACATACATCATGCAAAATATAAAAACTTCTCAGACCTCTGCATAGCTCTTATCACAGCAATTTATATTGCGATAATATATGACTCTCTCAAAGCCAGTTTCATCTCTCAAGTTAAATATCATATATTTGGTTTTTCACTCAGAACCAAAAATTGCATTTATATTTAACCAAAAATTTAGTACTTTCAAGTCATCACTTATTTTTTATGTCATCAGACAAAAGCAGAATAGAATTTTTAGAACACTAAACATTTAAACCACATTCAAAGTTATAATTTTGTAAAGGGCATGGTACAGAGAAAAAATAAAAAACCATTATCTAAACTTATTTGACCTCCTAAACACTCAGCAGACTCTATATTTACATTTGCAAAGGAATCAATGTGGAAAGCCCAAGTTTAAGTAAATTAAAGACTCCAATGAGAGACACTGTCATGAGGAACAGGATCATTCTCTCTGGAGCACTAACACTCTGTGGAAACACTCAGAGTAAAAAATAGTTATTATTATTTACTTATTAGAACACATAGTTATATTTATAAGAAATCAGGTCATTTAATTGTTGTGATACAGTGTCAGGTGAGGTATATTTTAACACACTGTGACAAGCTAAGCGAGGATTCTCTGCTTTTGTTGTTTTTACGTTACTTTGCCCAATCAAATGATGGGGTGGAGGTTGAGTTTCCTTGAGGGTATCCCTCCCCTACCCCTCTTGTGGTATCCCTGGCTCTGAAGGGTATCCCTCTTGTGCACAGCTGTGGCATTGGCAATCTGCTTTGAATAGCTAAATTCAAAATATATACTTTAATCTGTACTACTTTGACACTAAACGGGGCTTCCCTGCCTAAGCTTGTTGTATGATGTTTATCGTAAACATATTTTTTGCGTTTTAATTATTGTGCTTATAACCATAATATTATGTTGTATAAGATTAGTACACTAGCGCTCCACAATGGATCACAAAAACAGCTCATATTTTGAGACTCAACATTTAACAATAGATAGGAAATCTACTAGTGTATACAATCAATGGTTAATTAAGGTATAGGTTAATATAAAGGTGTTTATCCTGCTTTCAGAACTACATGATGACAATAAGATCAATGAAAATCAAAAGCCGGAAATAGTGGCGTTTTATTTCCCGTGGGTCGGAAGTCATGTTAAGCCGTTGGTCCCCAGGTTAAGTGCCACATGAATGTGAACAATTATGAAAGTAACATGGCACTGTTGGTCGCTGTACTTACAATTGATTGAGTGTTTGCACCACTATTAGGATAAACAAATTATATTTATTAATTATAGTTTAATGTTCATACCTAATCTGAAGAAACAGTTATTCGCTTGCTATTGGTTTGGTATAGGTACAAAAGAAAATACCTCAGAATTGAATCTATTCATAGATAATAAATAATATTTAATTATTTCGGTGATTCACGATTTAATATATTCAAGAATGTTCTAATAAACCATGCACACTCATTTGTTGGTTAAAAATTCATTTATCATTTCAGAAATACAAACAGGGGAATTGAAGAACCACATAAAAACATCAAAATGAGATAAAAATACCCTGTTGTATTATTTATAGGGACCTATGAATTAATAAAAATCCCCTATGTAGATGATTTTAAAAATCAGTTTTTGTCCTCATTAAAATGTTTAAGAAAAAAACGTAATTCACCAGAATACCTGTTCAACCACCCTTTCCTCCTTTCCAGCAATCACTATTTGACTCATACTGATTCAATAAATAACTTTTTCAACTTTACAATGTCATGATACTCATATCTTGCAGTTACTGATCACTATACACAATGCCATCGCTGCCCCTTAGAGAGACCAGAATTATTTAAACAGTAACACATTTAAACAGCTCACTGACCAAATTAATTAAGCAGTTAATTTGACTAAATCACAACAGGGCTAAAAGGATTTTACTCTGTGGAAACATGTATAGCATCAAGGTATTTAAGTTTGCTTGAAAAAAAAACTCATTAGTAAAGTCTTATAACATAACCTCTTCCTACTACCACACTATTAACCCTTAAGAAGGCTGAGCCTACATTAGGGTTATTGTCTGAGTTAACAGAGTTGCTCAACTCAATTTAGTCAGGGCGAGTATAATAAAATAAGGGTCTCCTTAGATAGACTGTCACTTAGGGCAAGTTCGCGTAGGAAAATGTGATTTTACTCCTTATGCTGATGCTTGTGCAACCTATTTTGTAGCAGAAAAGTGAGATTAAAGCAGTTGGATCTGGTAAATTGGCACATCAAGATAAAACTTGCCTTTCCCCTGTCATATCCATCTCTATGGTTGCAGGTTCTATGGCCACAAAATGAAATAAATTAAAAATAATTCATTTCTTAATCATTGAGAAGGCAACCTGAAGTAGGAGGGTCGAAGGCCTTTGAACCAACTGCTTCAGAAGTCTGGAAGGATGCCCCGGGATAAAAACGGTTAATGTGGCAGTGTTAAGACAGCCCTCAATGCATTTAAGAGTGAAAGTGAAATAATAGCAATCAAGAGAGCTGGTAACAGCAATTTAAAGTAAGGCCTGCAACTAACTGTCCTATCAAATCCTTTCATTCAGTAAACAAACAAAGATGTGTCTAATTTACTGATCCTGTTGTAAAAAAAAAATAGGTAAACCCGAAATAGTTAAATAGCAGGTGTATATGCTTCAGCATTTCGGGGTGAGGCCTCATAGTCGTACAGAATTATTTTGCTGTTCAAAATCTCTTCCACCCAGAAAAAAAAAAAAAAGGGTGTTGACGTTGAATCAAATGTGTCGCAGCTTAGGAGTGACAATCTGGTAGGGAGACCCCACCTTGGAAGGTTATTCCAAATGAATTCAGTGGCTGTTGGGTACTAGATAGTGGGGTCTCAGCCTTTAACACCTTGAAAATATTCCATCCTCTACACCCTGTAGGACATAAAAATTAACTTGATTAAAAAAATTTATTTTCTAAAATTACTTAACTGCAATATAACACGATTCTATAAATGTCTTGGACTATTTTTGTACTACTGTTTCCTCAGAGTTGGACAATCCAAAAAAAGAAGCTATGTTTAACCTAATAAATTTGAATAAAAGCAATAACAAAATGTCAGTGAGTCTGTAAAGTTAGCCAATTCCCAAGTTAACCTCCCCTCCCCATAAAAGATCATATTAATGAAATGCCGATCTACAGCTTAAACAGAATACCAGATATAGTGTCATGGATTAAGGTCATACCAGCGGTTCAAGCTGTTGAACAGTGTACTGCTTGGGGTCTTAATCCATTATTGACTTAAGAAAAAAAATTGAGCGTACTAAAAATTTTTTTGAAGGAAACCAAAGACAAAAGGTCCCAAACCCAAAATATGTCAGCGATTCCTAAAATAATTCAAAGTCCACTTAGCTTGACATGATACAAGTCACACTGTATAGTACACAAGCAATTGTCAGTCATCAGTTGCAAACGCACACCTTCCTTGGAACCTCTGTTGAGCCTTAATGGCATTGATCACCCATGAGGCAAATGGTGCCATCAACTGCCAATACAGACACTATACCAAATACCAACTCAGACAATTACTATGGACCCGAACTTCCTAACTTTGATAGAATCACAACAAACTATGACTTTTAATGTTGTCAGACAAACTGCCTCTGGCATAACTTGAAAAGCATTTCCTGTCCTAAATCTGAAGATGATATGGCTTCTCTTTATCAAATCCTATTGAAGGAACTCCATATAACCTCAGGTGATAACCCACACCATACCATAAAATTTTTCAAACAACTTCATAGAATTATAAAAATAAAATTTGATTTAGAGAAAATTTTAATCATTAATGTAGTTGCATACATCATAAATAGACTTTGAGATTTCCTGATTTGTTTAACATCAATCACATAAACTTCTTTCCAACTACGTTAGGAACATACAGATATTGTACACAACTTTGTCTCCCACAAACCAGAAAAGTAAATTTTCCAAGTAATATTCAGGAATATCAATCAACCCAAAGGAGCAATCTTTCCTGGTCTTAACCCAATAATAAAAATATTAGACCTTATTAACATCACTCCTTTGTCAGCTTGCTAAGTTGGTAAAAATACTGCACAGCCAAATCTGAGTAGATAGTTTATGCCCAGATCTCAAAACATTTATGGATACCATTACAGGCTCTTTAATGCAACTAAGCCCAACAAATAATGAATTATCTGCCCCAAAACCAAATTGTCTACAATTTCGTGGGTATCATTACTGGGCCAATAATGCAATTAGACCCATAAAAATGAGTTATCTGCCCCAAAACAAAAATCACTCAAGATCAGCACCACTGTGACAAAATTCTGGAAATTTTTCAATCCTCATAGCTATCAAGCGTAACCAGCAATTATTCTCCCAACATCAAGGAAGGCATTACGCTCCTCGAAATCCAAGTATGAGTAGGCTAAATCAAATAATGTATGTAAATCTAATAGGAAATTAACAATTTAATAGATTCATAAGTTCCCTTTAAAAAATTCACAAATGCACCTTCATTTGTCAAAAAACAATTCTATTGTCATTTCAGGAATGAAACCAGAGGAGTTAAAATACCATGTGAAAACAGAAAACCATCCCTAGATAGTAATACCATGTATTACTATATTTAAAAGAACCAGTGATGTACTAAAAAACACCTGTGAAGATTTGAAAAATCTGTTTTTGTCCTTATTAAGAATAGATAGAAAATTCTATTAAGCAGAACACCTGGTCAACAACCCTTTCCTCCTTTCCAGCAATCACTATTTGACTCATACTGATTCAATAAATAACTTTTTCAACTTTACAATCTCATGACACTCATATCTTGCAGTTACTGATCACTATACACAATGCCATCGCTGCCCCTTAGAGAGACCAGAATTATTTAAACAGTAACACATTTAAACAGCTCACTGACCAAATTAATCAAGCAGTTAATTTGACTAAATGACAACAGGGCTAAAAGGATTTTACTCTGTGGAAACATGTATAGCATCAAGGTATTTAAGTTTGCTTGAAAAAAACTCATTAGTAAAGTCTTATAACAT
Source organism: Stictocephala bisonia (assembly GCA_035578905.1). Taxonomy (NCBI): domain Eukaryota; kingdom Metazoa; phylum Arthropoda; class Insecta; order Hemiptera; family Membracidae; genus Stictocephala; species Stictocephala bisonia. The sequence continues at coordinate 6,588 of JAQJVL010005092.1, forward strand.
AACCTCTTCCTACTACCACACTATTAACCCTTAAGAAGGCTGGGCCTACATTAGGGTTATTGTCTGAGTTAACAGAGTTGCTCAACTCAATTTAGTCAGGGCGAGTATAATAAAATAAGGGTCTCCTTAGATAGACTGTCACTTAGGGCAAGTTCGCGTAGGAAAATGTGATTTTACTCCTTATGCTGATGCATGTGCAACCTATTTTGTACAGAAAAGTGAGATTAAAGCAGTTGGATCTGGTAAATTGGCACATCAAGATAAAACTTGCCTTTCCCCTGTCATATCCATCTCTATGGTTGCAGGTTCTATGGCCACAAAATGAAATAAATTAAAAATAATTCATTTCTTAATCATTGAGAAGGCAACCTGAAGTAGGAGGGTCGAAGGCCTTTGAACCAACTGCTTCAGAAGTCTGGAAGGATGCCCCCGAGATAAAAACGGTTAATGTGGCAGTGTTAAGACAGCCCTCAATGCATTTAAGAGTGAAAGTGAAATAATAGCAATCAAGAGAGCTGGTAACAGCAATTTAAAGTAAGGCCTGCAAACTAACTGTCCTATCAAATCCTTTCATTCAGTAAACAAACAAAGATGTGTCTAATTTACTGATCCTGTTGTAAAAAAAAAATATAGGTATACCCGAAATAGTTAAATAGCAGGTGTATATGCTTCAGCATTTCGGAGTGAGGCCTCATAGTCGAACAGAATTATTTTGCTGCTCAAAATCCCTTCCACCCAGAAAAAAAAAAAAAGGGTGTCGACGTTGAATCAAATGTGTCGCAGCTTAGGAGTGACAATCTGGTAGGGAGACCCCACCTTGGAAGGTTATTCCAAATGAATTCAGTGGCTGTTGGGTACTAGATAGTGGGGTCTCAGCCTTTAACACCTTGAAAATATTCCATCCTCTACACCCTGTAGGACATAAAAATTAACTTGATTAAAAAAATTTATTTTCTAAAATTACTTAACTGCAATATAACACGATTCTATAAATGTCTTGGACTATTTTTGTACTACTGTTTCCTCAGAGTTGGACAATCCAAAAAAAGAAGCTATGTTTAACCTAATAAATTTGAATAAAAGCAATAACAAAATGTCAGTGAGTCTGTAAAGTTAGCCAATTCCCAAGTTAACCTCCCCTCCCCATAAAAGATCATATTAATGAAATGCCGATCTACAGCTTAAACAGAATACCAGATATAGTGTCATGGATTAAGGTCATACCAGCGGTTCAAGCTGTTGAACAGTGTACTGCTTGGGGTCTTAATCCATTATTGACTTAAGAAAAAAAATTGAGCGTACTAAAAATTTTTTTGAAGGAAACCAAAGACAAAAGGTCCCAAACCCAAAATATGTCAGCGATTCCTAAAATAATTCAAAGTCCACTTAGCTTGACATGATACAAGTTACACTGTATAGTACACAAGCAATTGTCAGTCATCAGTTGCAAACGCACACCTTCCTTTGAACCTCTGTTGAGCCTTAATGGCATTGATCACCCATGAGGCAAATGGTGCCATCAACTGCCAATACAGACACTATACCAAATACCAACTCAGACAATTACTATGGACCCGAACTTCCTAACTTTGATAGAATCACAACAAACTATGACTTTTAATGTTGTTAGACAAACTGTTATTGCCACAATTGAACGAGTGAAAAGCATTTCCTTTCCTAAATCTGAGAATGATACCTATTGTCCTCCTTTGTCCCAAAACTATTTAAGATACTCGCTAAATACCTCTGATAATAAACCATATCAAAACATAAAATTTTTCTAACAACTCATAAGAATTAAAAGAAAATCTAATCAATATTGTAGTGCAATATACTCTAAATAGATTTATAGATTTACTGAGCACCAAAAGTAGTACTGACACGTTTTATATCCTATTCTGATGATTGTAATCGTACAGAATATTATTTGGGAACAAATTCCGAAACGTTTGCAAGATATTTTTCTCACGTCATGTTTTTAAAGATCTGCAAAAGCGTTATCAATATAGGAAACAGCATCCATAATATAATCCACTTTTTCCAACCCAAAAAAAAAAAAAAAAAAAAAAAAAAAAAAAAAAAAAAACTTGTCTGGTCTGAACTCAATACAATAACAGGACCTTATTAAAAACTGCCCCTTTGTCATCTTTGCAAGTTAGTAAAAATACTGCACAACAAAATCCAGCAGACAGTTCATGCCCAGATCTTAACTACGGTTACCATTAAAGGTCCAATAATGCAGTTAGGTCCCAACAAATGAGTTATCTGCCTTAAAATCAAAATATTATCAATTTTATGGTGAAAATTACGGCCCCAATAATACATCTAGACTTAATAAATTAATTATCTAGTCAAAAACCACAATCAGACAAGATTGGTATCACCGTAGAATATTCTGGAAATTCCTAACATTTATAACTATCAAGCGCAACAATTGTTCCCTCAAGATTAAATAAGGAATTACGTCAATTTAAGCCCAAATCACACTCAACAGGTGCAAAATTAACCCTTTTTCGGAATGACAAAAAGCAACCAAATTTAAAACTAGGCGGGAGGTATTAGGTAGCATGTCTTCCCATTCACTCATCTGCCCTAACAGTACAATCAAAACTAGTTAATACCAATCAGGCGGCTAATGCTAAACCAGACCCTGAATCGTCGCAATCAATGGGTACCAAAGAATTAAAATCAGGTTAACTGAATCAGCAAGGCACACTTTCAATTCCAGCTCTAGTAGATATTGGATTTTGGAAGCCTATTCAATCATTAAAGGAGGTAATAAGTGAAATCTTGGCCTTGCCACCCCAGACATTTTCTGGATCGGATAGGATCCCCTCAAAATGTCAATTCAATTCAATTCAAATTCTCTTTATTCATTGTAACATATAACATATACATGAATGGTGTCATACATTAAATAAGCTTATACCTAAAGTCCTAATAAATAAAACAACTTTCAATTTGAACTAACAATTTTACTTACAACCAATTTATTATTTTCTTAATGCATATTAAAAGTTACCAATATTTAAAATTCGTCAAATGAATACAGAGCTTTGCTGATGAGAAATGATTTAAGCAATTTTTTGAATTTTTTAAAATTTGGTTCTGATTGAATTTCTATTGGAATTTTAGTATAATATTTTGAGCCGATGTATTTAGGTTTTTTGCAATAAAGTTCCAATCTATGTTTATCTATTGCAATCTCTCTCCGATTTCTAGTGTTATATTGATGGTGATTCCCCAACAATTCTAATTGCTCAGATCTACATTTTACGGATAGGATTGTCTCATAAATGTATAGTCCATATACTGTCATTATGTTTAATGATCTAAAATGTTCTTTTACTGAATCACTTGGCTTAAGTTTTAGGATTATTCTTATAGCTTTTTTTTGTAGTTTTAAAATTAAATCTAAATTATTAGTCGAAGTAGCTCCATATAGGGAGATAACAAATGAAATAATTGAATGAATAAAAGAAAAATAAATTGATTTTAATGAATCAATCTCACACAAATTTCTTAATCTGGATAAGGCATATAGTCCTGATGATATTTTAGAGATTACTTTTGCAACATGCAAGTTCCAAGAGAGGTTTTTATCAATTTCTAATCCTAAAAATGTAGTATTTTGGACCTCAGTTATTTATTTGTTGTTAATTTTAATTGATGGTTTAATTGGAAATTTTGTTTGATGCGTTCTAAAAGTAATGAATTGAGTTTTATCAGGGTTTAGCAGCAGATTTTTACTATTGAAAAATTTTGTTAAAAATGTTAAATCAGTATTGGACGCCAACTCCACTCCCGTCTCAGACGCAGAAGAAATTCTGAGATTTGCATCATCTGCATAGAGATAGAGCTGGCTAGAGTCACTGAGTTTTGGGAATTTTGCAATGTAACAAATGAATAGGAGGGGGCCCAAGATGGATCCCTGTGGTACTCCATGCTTAACTGTTCTTAATTTTGATTGTTGAGAGATTTTCATATTGGTTTTGGTGTAATGAATAGTCTCTACAAATTGATGTCTATTACTAAGGTATGATTTAAGCCAATCAAGGGGTTTATTTCTTATTCCAAGGTTGAATAAATGAGTTAGGAGCATATTATGATTTATGGCATCAAAAGCCTTTGTAAGGTCCATAAATATGCCAACAACTTTTTTCTTACTATCCAGGCAATCAATAATAGATTCAGTAAATTCTGTTAATGCTGTTAACACTGATCTCCCGGTACGAAATCCATGTTGACAGTCTTCAAGAAAATTATTCTCCTCAAGAAAATCAACTAGACGATTGTACATTGCTCTTTCGAATATTTTTGATATTGATGGGAGAAGAGCAATCGGTCGATAGTTCGCCACATCATTTTTATCTCCCTTTTTTAATAATGGTTTTAATTTAGCTATTTTTAGTCTATTGGGAAAGATTCCAGAAATGAAAGAGGCATTTATTATATGAATTATGGGTTTCATAAGGAAAGATTTAGTTTTCTTTATCAGTACCACAGGAACCTCATCATAGCCGGCGCTAAATGAATTTTTGAGATTGCTGATAATTTCATTTATCTCATTCTCATCAACAGGCTTGCACCTAAAATTATTACCACAAAGCTTATCATACGTCTGTGCATCATAATTATTTGCAGAATTTAGAGCAGGAATGACTGTGCTATCTATTAAATCTGTAAAGTAGTTATTGAACGTGTTGCTAATTGTTATGGGGTCAGAGCAATGTGTACCATCAACAAATAAAATAGGGTTTTGATTTTTTTTCTTTGTTTTTCCAACCTCTGAGTTAATGATTTTCCAGGTTGTTTTATTAATGTTTGATGATTTACTTATTTTACTTTTGTAATAATGTTTTTTTAAGTTAGTTACCTTTCTACGAAATACCTTGTTCTTTTTCCTTATGTGTTTATGCACGGTTTTACTTTTTAGCTCTCTGGCTAAGTTAGAGAAATCAAGAATGGTTTGTTTTTCTAATTTTAAATCATCAGAGAACCATTTTTTATTGGCATACCTTCTTGAAAGCTTTTTTGGAAAATACAAATTAAAATAGAACATAAATGTTTGATAAAATACTTCATATTTAGATTCTACAGAAGCCATGTACAGATCAACCCAGGTCTCAGATCTCAATGCTTGGGTAAATTTGTCTATATTAAGAGTATTAAAATTTCTAGTGTATTAAAAAAAGACATGATTCTGAGAATCCGAGTTTCCGCTTTTAATTACTAGAAGTTGACCATCGTGGTCGGAAAGCTGTGTGTCAATACCAATTACCTTAAGATACTTTTCATCGATATTGGTAAAAATATTGTCTATGGTAGTCTCAGATGTTTCAGTGATTCGGGTTGGAAAATTAACAATTGAGCGGAAGCCATTTGCTAGAACAATGTTATTTAGCCTGTTTCTATTGGTATAATTGTAGTTCATCATATCAATATTTATGTCACCCATAAATACAATGTGATTATATTTCTGAGATAGTATTTCTAATAGGACATTAAGTTTTTCAATAAATTCGGTTTCATTTTGATGGATTGGATTTCTGTAAAAGCCAATTAAAAGAATTTTTGATTTTTTTGGTGGGAGACATTTATAACATTCCATCATGCAACATTCGAAAGTTGTTTCAGATAGAAGATTATCTTTCAAATGAATTTCCTTGCAATTTATCAAGTGCTGAGACAGGATCATCACTCCCCCTCCCCTGCTTTTTTTGCGTCCATAATGTGTAATAAGGTTATAGCCATTAATATTGACTCTTTCAATTAATGTTTTAGTCATCTTGTACTCTGTGAGGACAATTATACAAGGCTTTAGTTCTGCAAGCGTTATTTCTAGTGAATCAAGAGACGATTGTAGACCCCTTATATTCTGGTGGAATATTGAAAATTCATTAGCATTTACTGTACATGACAACTGTTTTGTCTTAGATCTAAAAAACTATTATTAATACTATCAGAAAGATTATCATTAGTTAAAATTGAACTATAAGTAACATCATTGACAGACACATAACTTTCTTCACTCAGCCCATCGTTGGACCCCAAGGTTGAACTTTCACTCTTATCACTATTATCACTATTGCCATTTTTTCCTCTTGTAACTGGCCATGATAACAACGGTTGGTTGGTGTGTGGGCCGGTGTCCTCACCAATGGTTGTAGGTTGATATACAACAGCTTTGGCGCTACAGTCGGCTGAAAATGAGCTCTGACGTCCATCCAGTTCCATAGAGGCTGCAACATCTTCCGAAAGAGTTTCTGAAGCTTGAGTTGGTGAGGTAATTGCGTTCTGGAGTCGCTTCATGAGTTCACTGTGTGAGAGTCTGCTTCGAAGTTGTTTGGCGTTTTCATTAAAAATGACAACGAGAATAGAGGCCCCAGTATTGAGTTTAAATTTCTTTAGGTTATTTATGAAATGTTCAGGAGATATATGATCATGAAAGCAACCCATAGGTGAGCAAATGAGTGTTTTCAGATTTCTTGCTTTAAAATCCATGGATAATTGAGTGAAGGCTGAATCATAATTATTTTTATATCCAACAAAGTTTGTGGAGTTTAAGAAGTATTTAGGCTTAGTCACCAGACCGTAAACTGCTGCTCCTTCGTTAGTTTTTTGGTAAGTCAAATTGTTATTACAGTAATGAGAATATGAGGGTTTTCCAAACTTCTTCTTGAATATTGCAGCCACACCTCTGCTCATCTGTTTATCATGATGAAAATCTGACGAAATGCAGTGTGCAAACGCAACACTTTTATCTTTAGAATGTGCATGAATTACATTCTCCATATCAGCTTCTATTAATGTAATATGATTATTAACTATTGTTGGCTCTGACCGAGACTGTAGAGCAGTTGGAGTAACTACCACATGTGGCTGGCTTGGGATATTTCTTTGGACTGATTCAGGAGAGTCTGTCAGACAAACCTCAGAAGTTGTCAATTCTGATTGGGAATATAACTTTTTTATGCAGTTTATGATCATATGAGCTGTCTTAGTTTTCCCAGGATTATTTAAATGCAGACCATTTCTTGTATAATGAAACCTTTTAAGTTTGCTTAAATCTATTAGATGAACATTAGGAATTCCTACTGCCAATTCTGTGATATATGCATTCACAGCACTTAAATCAGAATTTGTTGAATGTTTGAGAGGCCTGTCAAATCTAACTGGGATTGTAGTTAAAAATATTGGACGTTGTTTGCTTGCGAGTTTAAGTTTGTCTTCAAGATGCCTGTAAATACATTTTAAGTCGTTGTTAAGGCTGTCATTTGTCCCTCCCATGATCACAACAGGATTGTTCTCTTCTATTGAAGTTGAGTCAATGACTTGAAATAGTGTTGTATTGGCTCTGACATATCCAAAAGTTTGTATCTGTCCTGAGCTCAGATCTTCAATCTTTTTTGCAATATTTTTTCCCTGGCTGTCAGAGCAGAGAGTTAGTCTTAGCTTAGGACAGAAAGATGTTATAGGGTTTTTGATGTGTTTATCTTTTGATTTTTGGTTGGACAAGTCTTTAAGTTTAGGGGCAAACATGGATTTCCTAAACTCATTAACGGAACTCTTTTTGTTGTCTGTTACTTTTGGGCTGTTTGATTCTTTATAAATGTCATCTGGCTGCGGATCATTGTTGGTGTGCTCATTTTCAAGTAAGTGGAACCTGTTTTGAGTATTAATACTTGTACTTGAGTAAATTTGTTTAAAAGGCTTATGGGTATGAGATTTCACTGTACTCCAAGAATTGTCTTGGTGTGTATTATTTCTCTTTTCAATAGTTTGGTGTTCAAAGTTATCGTGAATATTTGTGTTAGGACTCCGAACATACTTGTTTTCTGGTTCAGAAAAAGCTTCCTTGTTAGGCTTTTCAATCATTAAAGAGAAAAATAAACTATCATTCAGAGAAAAGGGATTGAGCAAAAGGTATGCCAGTAGCGAACGTTTACTTACTAATTCTTGATTAGTTATAGTGACTTTTTGAATGAATTCAATATTAGGAGTTTTATTAATAATAATGTCATGGATCAATGACTCAATGGTCCAACACACAAAGACTCCACAGTCATACATGTTTTGCTGTTGTGGACCATTCACTGAAGAGAAGGTAGCTGTCGTCAGATTTTCGCCGAGGTAAACAGACAGCTTTTTGGCTACTTGTTTTGCTGAGGGTAAATTGTAGTCTTTTAAAGAGTCAAAATGGTAGAACTTGTTAACTTGCTTATCATAAAGTAAGGTGCTCCAATGAGTTCCACTTACCGTTTTGTTTAAATCCTTAGAATCATTGATTGGCATGATGATTTTATTTTTATTGTTTAGTTCTAAAGGATCAAGTAGATAAGAAAAATCCTCTAAATTTTGTAGTCCATGAACAATTAGTGGATTGATTATCAGGCACGATTTTGATTTTAAAAACTTGTCATTTAGGAGTTGGAGGTAAGGCTGGATCGTGAGGTCGGACAACCAGCTTGTACTTAATAATTCATTGGTTATTTCTATTTTCTTGTTTGATTTTCTTATTTCATTTTCAGACAGTGAAATATTTTGAGTATGGATTTCCTCAACTTCAGTTGATTTAGTTGTTTTAACATTATCAGGTGAAATATGTTTGCTTGGGCCTTGAGTTTCTATTTGTTTTATTTCCTCAGTAGGAACATCAACTATTTCAGAGCTAGACTGAAGTTTAGTTTCATTGTTACTTAAACTGAAATTAAAGTCTTCTATTTTAAAACTAAGATTTTTATCAATGAGATATTTTGAGAGCTCTCTTTTTGATCTGAAAATCTTCCCTCCAGGTGAAGATATGTACACATCAGTTTTCCCAGCGCTTAACCCAGACTTTCTGATAACCTCTTTCCTTTTCCATCCAACAGGTACACCATTATTTTCACACATTTTATTTATTTTTAAATAGATTTCTACTTTTTTAATTATTATTTAACTGGTTGGATAGTCACATTAAGATGATCTCTATTTCCGTTTTTATTGAAGAGATTTAATTCAACTCAGTTAAACTTGATAAAATATATAAAGTTTAATTTTATACAGTAAATAAAAAATATTCATATTTTTTAGATTATTTTTAAACACACGTATAAACTCTGTTGAGAATAAAATCAATTGTAGGATAAGCAGAATTGCTCTCAAGGTCAATGACTTCTTGTGGATGTGCAGATGTCAACATGAGTTATCAGAGATAACAGAGAGATAACAATCAAGGTCAATGTACACCTGCAGTTTGACTGTTCCTATCTTGATATTTCAAGAAATATAATTATTGTTTTCACTGATAGTATTTTTGTCAAACAAACAATTTAAAAACTAATACTCACAAAAAATTACTTATTATTCACTTTATATATAGGTATAAAATAATATTAAAAAACTTAAGAAAAAACCACTTTTTTAGTAAAAAAACTTAGGAGCACAAGTTACACAGGTTTATCACTATCTGAGGCTTCCCCTCCCCCCTACAGGGGGACACATTTTGAAAGGAAGGGATAGTTCTTCCTTTCGCTGGTGGTGGTCTATTTATGTGGAGGGTTGGCACATGGTTTGTGTTCTCACTTAATAAACGATTCTTTTCATTGTGGCCAATTTTAATAGAACTTAAAAACCAAATTATTAGACCATTACATTAGATAGTACGTGACCATACCATCAATGTAATAGTATGTGTATGGGCGAGTACGTGGTTCAATATAATAGTACGTGTATGGGTGGGTGGGTGGATCAATGTATTAGTACGTGTATGGGCGGGTGGGTGGGTCAATGCATTAGTGCGTGTATGGGCAGGTGGGTGGGTCAATGTAATAGTACGTGTATGGGTGGGTAGGTGGGTCAATATAAAAGTACGCCCCTCTGGCACTTTTTTGGATAAAAAAGCTGAATTTTTTAAAGTGAAATTATTACTATAAGATCTTGTTTAGAATGTCATACTAGTAAAGGAAATACGTCAGAACGGCCCATGAGAAGTCGAAATGGCGAGATAATTAGACACAAAGTCTTGTTAACAAATGTATCCTGAACGTACGTGTTATTTTGCCTCTGGAGGCTTTATTGTAAGAGTTGCACTAAAACGAAAGACATTTCCTAATTCAGTGTAAAATTCTACCCCAGAATAGCTTGTAATACGTCAGGATTTGCGTGGTTGCATTTTTCGCATCTGTACATCTGTAGGTGTATGTGTGGGCGGGTGGGTCATTACCTCTGTAAGTGTATGGGCGGGTGGTGGGTGGACCATCACCTCTGAATGTGTATGGGTGGGTGGGTTCGTTATTACCTCTGTAGGTGATGGGTGGGCGGGTGGGTCGATAGGGCGAGCCGGTGGGCGAGTGGTCTAAGGCGTCAGGACTTTGAGCTTGGGTTAGAGATAGCGCTGGTTCGAATCCGGCCTAGACTGGAAGATTTATCAGTAATATTCACCTTCTACTGTACTGGTTCGCCCCCTTACTCTGCCTGATTAAGTTCCTTGCACAGATCAATAGTCTATGAGGAATGGGCAGAGTAAGGTAGAGAAGGAGGTTGGCCCTCTCCTTTTCTCAGAAAAAAAAAAAAACTGCAGCAACTTCGGACCTGTAACACTGTTGTCAACCTTGTCCAAGTCTTTGAACTTTTCCTTTCAAGCTTGCTTTTGTTTGTGAATCACGAGATTCTGTCAACAAGCCAGTATGTATTTACCAAACTAATGCAATATTCATTAATATCTTCAGTAGTTAAATATTTGAATTCAGGCCTTTCGACAGTTGGACTACTCCTCAACATAACTTTTGTTATGATAGACCATAGAGTTCTTATTCCGATGTTGTATCAGATTAGTATCAGAAGTAGTCCACAGGATTCAGTCCTCGGACATATTCTTTTCCTCCTCTTTATTAATGACAACCCAAAAATTATAGGCTAAACAGAGCCAGAATCTGCCTCTTTGCGGACGACACGTCCGTTTCTGTCTCTGCTCATCCTGATCATGGATGAGGAGGCGAGTACTGTTTTTGACTGGTTTTCCCAACACATTTGAACTATAAATAAAGCCAAAATACAGATAATTGATTTCAAAATTAGAAACTTATAATTGGACAATGACGCTTCCTTCTTGATTTGAGATGAGGATATTATATCTTGCCATTTTACAAACTTCTTTGAAATAAATATTGACAAAAATTTGAACTTCAATAAGCAGGTGATATTTGAAAAATCCTGCAATTTTTTGTGTACATTTTTCTTTTCTTTGTATAACATTCATCCATATACATTTTGCAAACAGTTAAGTTTGTCCATAAAACATAGTTGAACACTACATAAATTTCACACTGCTACAACTTTCGTACAACTTTCGTGAGAGTAACAGCATTATAGTTCCTAAACATAAAACTCACTTTTTGAAACTTAACTTTTTATATCAGGCTCTATAATGTACTGCCAGCGTGTTTGAGGAACGAGGCTAGACTCGAAGCCTTTGATGGGAAAGTAAAAAAGAAACTCCTGCTTGATTGTTGCTACTACAGCGTAGGAGAGTTTGTGGGCTGTACCATTACGTCAACTTAGCTCTGTTTAAGTTGTCTCTACACTTTTAGACTATTAAAAAAAAAAAAAAAAAAAAATAGCAAATAAGTTAACTTTTGTAAGTTCTTGTTAAAAGTTTTTATTTAATGGTAATGAATGAAGCTATTATAGAGTATTATGTTCCTGTCAATCAATAAAGAGTTCTCAGTTCTCACATAATAATATTCCTGTTAACTATAGCCAAAAGAAATTTAATCAATTTAAATATGTGGAAAATCTAAGGAAGGCTGTTAACACCTCAGCTTTTATTGGTGACAGTGAAATTGAATCATGCCAGCAAAATTTCCAGATCATATTCTTGAAATATCTAAGATAGTTAACAGTAGTCTGTTCCTCATTGTGGACTTACTACATTTTCCAGCATATATATTTTCTTCACAGCTTACTTTGACTGTCTATATCCACACATATGCTTTGTAATTGCAATAGGGAGGGGCTGAGTTATCTAGAACTGGTTAGATTTTTCAATTGCAAAAAATTAATTAACCCTTATAGTGCCGGGCCATTTTTGCATTTCCTATGCGAAAAGTGCCAGGCCAATTTTGGCAAAAATGTAAGGTTCCAGGTAAAAATTTATAGAATCCATGTTTTTAATCATATTTATATAAATTCTTTTTTAAATGAAAGAGCAATAAGTGGTCTATAGAGCTATGTATATATATTTAACCTTTCTTTGTAATAAATTTTATTATTTTCTAAAAACCTTGGGAAAAAAAATTTTTTTTAATTTTTTTCAAGTTTGGAGGTCCGTATGTTAGTTATAATTTTATTTTAGAATATTGTCCTGAACGGCTTTTTATAGAGCATTTAAAACTGAACTAATACATATAATTTCATTTACTATACTTCTAAAATTATCTCTTTACAAAATTATAACTAAAACATTACAAATTGGTTGCTAAGCGACATATTAGTTATACCTAATAGTTACGTGTCTGTCACGGAACAGTTACGTCATCTAGACACAGTCCAAGAGCGAAACTGCGTGCAGCGGTCATTGGCAAAGCGTCTGGTATTATTCTGGCGGCCATTTAATAAAACATAACGATGCACTATAACAAATACATGCGTCTCACAGCGACGCTGGCATTTCTTGCACTAGTAAGGGGCGTCGCTGACAGCGATTCCCGGCACTATAAGGGTTTAAATTAATCCCTGATATGAAGAAGACTGATTCGTTTGTGCAGAGGTGTCTTTTGTAACCTACTAACTTTTTTTAGTTTGTATATATATATATATATATATGTATATGAATGCATTTGTTTATTCATAGAACGGAAAATTGCCATTCAATCTTGCAAGTCAAGGATGTACAACATTAGAAATATGGATAGAATAATTACACCACAACAAAACACCACATTCTTTGAGGGGCACACATTCTTTTCTGGGGTAAAACTTTTCAATAAACTCCCTAAAAATATAAAATCAGAAACCAAAAGTAAATTCCAAGTATAAATTAAAGTAAATTTTAATACTAAAGTAATATTACAGTGTTAATACTTATGTGGTAGGAGCATTTTTTAGTCAGGAGAGTCTTAACTTTTTGCTTTCACTGTTTTTTTTTTTTTCTTTCTTCACTTGATGTTTGTATAACATGAGCATTGACAATGCTGTGTAAATCGATTTTTATGACAAACCATTATGATTCTGAACCATTCTGAATCTGACTATCCGTCAGATCTATCAGCTGTTGTTAATATGGTATGTTTATTTGGTGCTGATAAAAGAGGGCAAATGTCCACTACTGAGGTTGAATGGAGAGGAAGGTTCAATTTGTTCAAGGGCTTCTCAGTAACCCGAATGAAGCAAAGGATTATTAGGTCTAGGAGTTGGTGTTCTCTGTTATTTTAGGTCTCAGTGGACAGCTCCAATGACAGCCTAATTGTATTCCAGAAAGTAGCAAGTTGAAGGGAAGAGAAATAAACAATAACGTCAACCTTTGGTGGCCATCCACTATCATCTGCATTACCAGCACCACGATTGGACCATCCTCAACTGGATCCTACCTGAACTATTGGGCCCACTACCTACTGCTCTGCAGATCTTGGCGTATTCATCTTTGCTGTGCACAGGCAGATGTTGGATCCAGCAGCTGAAGAAGTTTGTCCTGAGACTACTGACTAGTTTCCTACAGCTGTGGCCGGACTGAGTACATCACAGAAAAAATACTAGAGAATAAATATAAAAATTCTTCAAGAAGAATAATATTAAAACAATATTCTAATCACACAGTGTAAATTAAAGCAGTTTTTACATCCAATAAAAGGCAAAATACACCTTCCAATACCAGGTGTGTATCACATTACCTGCAGTTGTGACGTTTGCTAGATTGGTGAAACATGTTTATTATTATTAAACAAAAAGATATTATTTATACTAATATTTACTTGGGCTAAAGAACATTTCGACTGCACAAAGAATTTTTTAAGGTACTGAAATATCCGCTGTAGTAAAAACACAACACAAAAACGCTACATGCTATAAACTAGGAGGAAAGTAATTTCAGGGGTTTAAATAACTGGAAGGAAATTGAGAGAGGCCATTGAAACCAAGAAACACCCATGTATTTGACCACAGGATTATTGTAAGTAAATTGTGGAAGTGTAGACTACCTTTAGTAAAAGTGTAAAGTAGACTACCTTTAGCCTCCATGAATGCCACTTTGTGGATTGAGTATCGAAGTGTCTTTTACCCACCCTGAAGATGCGCATGGAGCAATTATTTATTTTACTTAATTAAATTTTATACCAAATTTGACAGTTATTCTCCCTTTTTTAGCGCATAGTGCCCAAATAACCAAAAGAGACTGTCATACTTTGACATAAAAAAACATTCACAATCCAAGATGGTGGACCTTCAACAATTACAGTGCTAATGCTCCCCATTCATTAGTGAAGTTTTAGTATCGTAAGAGTTCTTCAGGTAAAAAGAAAAGACAAAAACAATTATTGACAAAGTTGAAACTTGTGTTGTTAAGCAAAGTCAGCGATCCAGGAAGAAAACCAGTTCTTGTAACGACCAGTTCTTACAAAGACAACAGTAGCAGTGAATCAGAAAGCAAGAGAAAACAGGTAGAGGTAAGAGTAAGCCTAAAATAAAGTCAAAACTAGACATTTTCTCTGTCAACAGATGCTGTCAATTCTGTTATTGGGAGATGCTGATTCCATTGATTCTGCTATTAATGAAATGTTGAAACTTCAGTTTTAATTGCGAAGGAATCTAAAAAATTGGTTAGCTCTGGTGTACAATTTTAGTGGACAATCTTTTCTTTGTTTTCAAAAAGATGAAACAGCTAATGGGAGAAGTTCATACTAATTTGGAATTGATTGAAAAAGGACTAGATACATGTATGAAAAAGAGTTAATTCTTCTGGATGAAAGCCTTGAAACAGAAACAACACTTACCAACAATTTGAATAAAAACAATTATTTAACAACAGATGCCAAACAAACTTTATCAGTAGACCCTGATGATGATACCAATTCTGATATGGACAAATGTGAGCAACCATCTCAAGAAGATAAAAAATGTGAAGAGGCTTAATAAAATAAAAACACATTTGATGAGGTAAAATCACATGCTACTAACGAAAACCTTAATTCTTCCCATTCAATATCAGATGATGAATCAGTCCACAAAATTGTTTCTAATGATCATATCAGTACATAAAAGTGTGATACAAATAAAGGACCAAACTCAACTAATGATCTTCTTGGATTCAAGTCCACTACAAAAATAAAACAAAGCAACATAACCATCTTTCATCTTAACGTTAAAGGACTCTATTCAGTTGAAGCACATCATCTGACACATTCATGTTTCTGTATCTATGCTTCAATTACTTATATACTCAGATTGTATCCCAATTTCATTAAAACGTAAGGTGGCAAGAAAAAACAAGAGGAAAGCCAGTACAGGCCCAGGATTGTAGTACATAGGATAGGCCTGAAGAGACAAAAAGCAAACATTACTAGCGGTAGAGCAACCACCTCTTCAATGACTGACTAGACAAGTTAACTTGGCAGCCTTGCTCCCCAAGAATGAAGATCAAAGTGATGTGAGAAGCTTTCTTTCTTTGGATGACGGAAGTTTTTCAGTTGGCCCAGGAAGTAGTCTTTGAGGCAGTAGCGGAAGAGGAAGAGGACAGCAAACTTATTTGATGAAGGAAGAGGAGAAGATTTGTCACTTAAAATCAAGGAACACATTTTAGTTAACTTGGACGAGGAAGAGGACAGAAAAATTATTAGCTGATAAGTTTCATGTCAAATCAGGTAACAATAGTTTTAGAAATTTATAATTTGAAAAAAGAATACTATATTTCAATAGACTGTAGGATGATCTGCATAAGGTCGCCTTGAAGAACTGGAGAGAGCTTACTGCCTATAGAGCTTGATGGAGAGCATTTTCCAATGGAGAGCAATAGAGGTTTGTAGTGCCGCTGGAGTAGGAATAAGTATGGTCAGCAAAAATTACTTATAAACAGTTATAAATCTTAAATTTTACAAGGAATTAAAAAAAAATTATTAACTGAGTAAAAAGGTGCAATAGCCAGGAAATGTTCATTTAACTAATAGTTGTAAAGAAGCTTCTCTCTTATACCAGAGGTTAAAAGTTATTTAAAAGTAATATTTTTGAACCAATAAACAAAGGTGGGCGGATATTTTCAAAATTGTAATTATTCTAATAATCTTCTTTAAGATAAATATGTCCTGAACATAAGAGCTATTGCCCCAAAATGTTATATATATATATATATATATATATATATATATATATATATATAATTATATATTGTAGAATTATTTATGCTTTTATTGTACTTAATTGTGTTTATTTTATTTTTTATTGAATTAATTGTTTTAGATAGTGAGTAAAATAGAACATATCAGAGTTGCTAACGTTTAGATAGTGCAGGACGAGAAGAACAGTGTGAATTTCAGCCACCAACAGGCCTATTTGTCAGACATCTTCAGTGGCGGCTGGTTGGTTAAAATCTCAGGAGGACTCAATCTAATGGCCAACTATGCCGCGTCGCCATGATGAATTTTCCACTGTCTGCTTGTATTGTAATACGTAGTAACGCAAATTGCTGCACGCCGCGCGAAACCAAAACTATTACATTTTGACGGAGAAGTGGCTTTCTCTATCCCTGTGGAATTGTTTAGCGCGGAATAAATTTAAAAAATAAATAAATAATGTTAGTAATGACTAGGCCTAGTGTACAATTCGACTATTAACTCTACAAAAGGAATAACTGAATGTGGCGTACATACCTTAATTAAGCTGTTTGAAGCAGAAATTCATCCGTCGGTCCCTCTGCTCCGAAAAGTGTTTTATGACGTGCTCGTTAAAATTTGGAGTTTTCAAAAGGCCTTTTTCAATAGAACACATTGCTAACTCACTAAGTCGGTCTTCTCTCATTGTATTTCTCATGAATGTTTTAATGCGTTTTAGGGTCGAAAAGCACCTTTCGCTTTCTGCATTTGTCATGGGAATCGTGCAAATAGCTTTTAACAGTTTTACTGATTCAGGGAGTACATGTGTTAAATTATTATCATAAATAAAGTTCAATAACATTAGCGAACCCTTAGCAGTTTTAAAATCATTTCTGTTATAAATAACTAACAGTTCTTGTCGCAGCTCTAATTTATTAAATCCAAACAATTTAACGGCGGTATCTAGTTCACTTTCCGGAAATGTCTCTTTGTGTTTTGCAAATAAGGTTGTCTCAAAAAGTACACCAACAGATAAGTGATCCAAAAAACTGAATCGATCATTTATACCGGTAGTTATAACATCAAATATTTCTTTAGCAACAATGATTTTTCTATCACTAAAGCGAGCTCGTTTTGTTCTGGGTTCAGACGATAAGTCTTCGTCGCGGCTGCATTCCACTGAGCTTCCGGCCGGTAAGTCGAGGTCAGGCGAGTTCCTTATTGTTTCAGCAGCTGATTTGAACTCATCAACGTATTTGCGCGCTTTAATGCAATCAATACTTCTATGTTGTAACTCACTGTAAAGGATATCTACATGGGGCATAATGTTATTAAAAAAGTTAAGCCAAAAATTAAAGTCATCATTATTAAGCAGGTTTTGTAAACCAATGGCTTTATTGATTGTGTTGTAATCATTGGTATTGTCATCCACAATATTATCTAAACACTCATAAATTTCATTTTTATACTTGCGTATTGTGCCAACAATCCTTGATTTAAAATTCAATCTAGTTGCTGGATTTGTAGGCAATCGTTTCTTTACGATTTTATCAAGTACACTAGTACGTTTGGTGGATTGAGAAAAGAAAGATGAAAACCCTTCAATATTACTAAAAAATATTTTTAGTTGTTTATTTTGTGTGGCACATCTCTCTACAATCAAATTTAACTGGTGCGCATAGCAATGTACATAATGGGCGTTTTTGTATATTTCTCTCACTCGAGCTTGCACTGCTGTATGTGGTCCACTCATAGTAGAAGTGCCATCGTAGCTCTGAGCTATTACTTTTTCGGGTTTTTTATCTAATCGAAGCTTCTCCAGCTCACGAAAAATGGCGTCACTGATTCCCTCCGCATTTAAACTCTTAGGATTTACATAAGTAATAAATCGTTCATTTATTTGACCATTCAACTCATACCGCACAATAAAAACCAATTGTGACAGAGTAGCCACGTCTGTCGTCTCGTCTGCTTGTATTGCTACAAAATCACTCTTAGAAATTTCGTCACAAATCAGCTGATGACAAACTGAGTAAATAGAGTCAAGCAAATCATTTTGAATAGTTTTAGATAGCCCCAGGAATACCCGATTATTTGTTCTTTCAATGTGTTGTTTTAACGTGACATCTATGTCAGACATTAGATTAATCAATCCTCTAAAAATTCCAGGATTGTCTGATGTGTCACGTTCATTGTGACCTCGCAAAGCTAATTCAAAAATTCCACAAAATTTCACTGCATCAATTAATTTGTTTAAAATATATCTATTGTTTGCCACTTCTTCATTATGTTTTTGTATATTTAACCTATAAGCACTGTCTAATTGGCTACCTATATTAACTTTACCTAGCACAGCATATTCTATACTAGCATTGATGTGTTTCTCACTAGATTTGTGTTTTTTAACTTTTACTAACAAATGCTTTATATCTGAAACACCATTGACAGTCCAAACAGAGTCACTTACATTCGTAACTAAACAATAATAACAAAAAAAAGCATTCTTTTTATTACATCCACACAACCACTCAGCAGAGTCATACATGGATTTATTAAATTTTCTAATAAACCCTTTCCTACTTTTGCATTCTTTCTGTGTTTGAATTATAGCTAAATCGGGTCTTGGTGGGCCTAATGCTTTCAATTCTAGCCTGTGTTCATAACTCACAACCTCACGTCCTGCATACTTAGCACTGATATTACTCACTGAATTCATTGTTGAAAGCAAAAGTTATTAAACATTAATCTAAAAAATTCAAACAAACAAAACATTACACCCGCACGGCGCGTCAAACATAACCTATAAGATTCAGACGACAAATTTGACTGATTTACTGGATTGTGGCGCTCTGCTGGAGGGGGCGGCAATAAATCCAACTACTGTAGACGGAGTCCCAATGTGCACTATGGTTTGACATTACAGCCTGATGCAGTCCTGTGATTGGCTGGTTAGTGCCATATAGCTTATATGGGCTTTTAGACTCATCTCTCCGGAGTCCCTACGTACTACCTACTATAAAAACATGCTGTATCGTTGCAATGATGACCGTTGTAAAAACATTTCTTATGACTAATATTAGTTATACATTTCAGTAACAACGAATATTTCTAAAAACAGACACAGGCAGATTGATATTCTTATTTATTATTGCTTTAAGAACGGGAGGACTCCGTCCTAGAGTCCTTATGGGCCAGCCGCCACTGGACATCTTCACTGTGACAGTGAAAGTGATGAGCTACAAGTTTATGACGAACTTGATTAACCAGATGTAGTCGAGGAAGATATGTGATTCATGTGATAATATACTAAATTTCATAATAATAGATACTTATAAAAGTGGTTGGACTGCAATTCTTAATATAAGAATATAAAACAAGAAAAAAATAAATGTTCACTTTAAATTTATAAGGCAAATAAAAATAAGCACGGCATCAGGCCTAATTACAGTACGAACGTATAGTGTCATATGTGATAAAAATAGAGGTGTTTCAGTCTGATTTCTGAATAAACTAAAATAATATATAACCGTTTCTGACTTATTAATAATATTCAGAGATCATTTGGTTTTGGTCTATTGCCGTATTGCTTCACCATCAGACATCACTTCATATCCAAATCCAAGGATGTTATTTGTTCATTTTTCTCATCAGTTTTACAGTACGTCTTGTGATACTCCTCCCCTGACAGTGGTTCAATTTCCACAACAGAATCGTTCAGAATTAATGTCTCCACTGGAGTTTCATTAACGAGAGAATTTTGTTTTTTCCTCTGCCGCTGTCTCACTAGCCTCACAATCATCATCAAGATTGAATTCATCCAGTTTGTGGGTAATCTCAATCACTGGCAATGGTGGCACTTTGGATCTTTCAATTTTACTTGCAACATTTTCCTCGATATTTAATTCCATACTTGAATGTTTTGTAGTAGAACTGAAGAGGTTTAAATTTTCACACATCTTTAATGCTGCTTCTGTTTTAGCTGTCTTCTTACAAGCACCTTCACCAAAAGTAGCTTTACCAGCCAAAATACACTCACATATAAATTTTCCACCTACATTTACACAATCATCATATGTAGGTAATAGAATTTGTTTTCTTTGGCAATATTCTTGAAGAAGAGAGATGGGATTTTTCGTAAATTCCACAGGGCTACCGTTCATTTGGCTTTGATTCGAGTTTTCTTTTACAGTATTTATTTCTGGGATTATATCAACTGCTTTAAGCCTATAACTGCCGTATTTGTACTTTTCAAAATATCCATTTATTTCTAGTAATTTCACCATCTTTTTAGCAGCTTCGGTTTTGGCCTGTTTTTTAGTTGTAGCTGAGGAAGAAACTTCAAATCCGTCATAAATGCACTGAAACGTAAACTCTCGCGAATGTTCTGGCCCAGATACTCCACTTTCCACATATTTTGGGAATAGGGCAACATTCATCTTCTGCACAAACTCTTGTAAATATCCAATAGGATTTGTTACTGGATTAGTCATATTCCATACAAATAAAATTGTTCTGCTAATATGCCGACGTAACAACCCAGAAAGGATTACAGGCTTGATATATTTGACTGAATTTGTACTCCTATGAGTACTCTGCAAAGTTCCTTTTCTAAAAGGGGAATAAATAATCTTCTCTTTATTTTTTGATTTTTTTTGTTGTATTCAAAAACAATAAAACTATTGAGTTCCCAAATATTTAGCAATCAGTAGAATATGACCATTGACCACCGGTTTGATGTCATATTCTACTGAAGTAGTTTGATACATATTTATCAACGCCATTTGCTGCAATTATAGAAGAGGATAATTTCTAGCATTCCAAAAGTGGCTGATTCTTCATAACTGTCGACTGCAGCATCATTAAGCATGGAAAATAAGAATATTCCAGTTTTATTATTATCTTTTTTATGATGCTAGATATGACATAGAAGTGACATCCATTTTGAAATCAAAGCTAATATCTTCAAGCTGCCTATGCTTGTCCACAAACACTGGCAGGAACTCCTTTCTGAGTTTTTTAGAGTTCTAGCTAATATCAACTGAAGGATCAGTCAGAGATGCATTACAAAGAGGGACGGTACAAAACCAGTCATCCACTATAAGATTGCTCCTGCTGCTAGATATGGGTCTTATGATGTGTTCTTCTACAGCTTTCCCTCAATTGTTTACTTAGTATGGACCCTTTAGCATTAACTTTGAGATTTTCAGTATAAAATGACTTGGAATATTTTGCACCATATTTTGTCAAAATTTTGTATGTTCTTTCTGAAGGAGCGCTTTCCATGTAATTATATTAGTTTCTCATCAAATGTTATAGATTTATATACAATATAATTTCTTTTATAGTGTTCAATTAACTGTTGAAAGATACTTATAATTGGTGCAAGCTTTTCACTACGGTACTTTTTCTCTGCTCTCTGGTACTAACATCATGAAACCTCTAAGTTGTGGCTTAGGTTATGAATTAGTTGAGGTTAGGTTATGGGCTAGTGATTGTTCTTTAACCTTGAACTGACAAATCTACAAATTCAGTCAAATATATCAAGCCTGTAATCCTTTCTGGGTTGTTACGTCGGCATATTAGCAGAACAATTTTATTTGTATGGAATATGACTAATCCAGTAACAAATCCTATTGGATATTTGCAAGAGTTTGTGCAGAAGATGAATGTTGCCCTATTCCCAAAATATGTGGAAAGTGGAGTATCTGGGCCAGAACATTCGCGAGAGTTTACGTTTCAGTGCATTTATGACGGATTTGAAGTTTCTTCCTCAGCTACAACTAAAAAACAGGCCAAAACCGAAGCTGCTAAAAAGATGGTGAAATTACTAGAAATAAATGGATATTTTGAAAAGTACAAATACGGCAGTTATAGGCTTAAAGCAGTTGATATAATCCCAGAAATAAATACTGTAAAAGAAAACTCGAATCAAAGCCAAATGAACGGTAGCCCTGTGGAATTTACGAAAAATCCCATCTCTCTTCTTCAAGAATATTGCCAAAGAAAACAAATTCTATTACCTACATATGATGATTGTGTAAATGTAGGTGGAAAATTTATATGTGAGTGTATTTTGGCTGGTAAAGCTACTTTTGGTGAAGGTGCTTGTAAGAAGACAGCTAAAACAGAAGCAGCATTAAAGATGTGTGAAAATTTAAACCTCTTCAGTTCTACTACAAAACATTCAAGTATGGAATTAAATATCGAGGAAAATGTTTCAAGTAAAATTGAAAGATCCAAAGTGCCACCATTGCCAGTGATTGAGATTACCCACAAACTGGATGAATTCAATCTTGATGATGATTGTGAGGCTAGTGAGACAGCGGCAGAGGAAAAAACAAAATTCTCTCGTTAATGAAACTCCAGTGGAGACATTAATTCTGAACGATTCTGTTGTGGAAATTGAACCACTGTCAGGGGAGGAGTATCACAAGACGTACTGTAAAACTGATGAGAAAAATGAACAAATAACATCCTTGGATTTGGATATGAAGTGATGTCTGATGGTGAAGCAATACGGCAATAGACCAAAACCAAATGATCTCTGAATATTATTAATAAGTCAGAAACGGTTATATATTATTTTAGTTTATTCAGAAATCAGACTGAAACACCTCTATTTTTATCACATATGACACTATACGTTCGTACTGTAATTAGGCCTGATGCCGTGCTTATTTTTATTTGCCTTATAAATTTAAAGTGAACATTTATTTTTTTCTTGTTTTATATTCTTATATTAAGAATTGCAGTCCAACCACTTTTATAAGTATCTATTATTATGAAATTTAGTATATTATCACATGAATCACATATCTTCCTCGACTACATCTGGTTAATCAAGTTCGTCATAAACTTGTAGCTCATCACTTTCACTGTCACAGTGAAGATGTCCAGTGGCGGCTGGCCCATAAGGACTCTAGGACGGAGTCCTCCCGTTCTTAAAGCAATAATAAATAAGAATATCAATCTGCCTGTGTCTGTTTTTAGAAATATTCGTTGTTACTGAAATGTATAACTAATATTAGTCATAAGAAATGTTTTTACAACGGTCATCATTGCAACGATACAGCATGTTTTTATAGTAGGTAGTACGTAGGGACTCCGGAGAGATGAGTCTAAAAGCCCATATAAGCTATATGGCACTAACCAGCCAATCACAGGACTGCATCAGGCTGTAATGTCAAACCATAGTGCACATTGGGACTCCGTCTACAGTAGTTGGATTTATTGCCGCCCCCTCCAGCAGAGCGCCACAATCCAGTAAATCAGTCAAATTTGTCGTCTGAATCTTATAGGTTATGTTTGACGCGCCGTGCGGGTGTAATGTTTTGTTTGTGTGAATTGTGTGATTGTTGTGAAGTATGGCGACCTGCTGCTCCTTCTGGAGTGTCACTTCCCAGGGAATCTCGTTGACGATGCTCTGGAAGTCTCTGGCCCTCGAGAGACTAGCCCTATACCTAGGGCAACTCGAGAGGACTGGAGGCAAGCTAGACGTATAGTCACCGTTTCCAAAGTTAAATGGTCGAGAAGGCGCGCTTAAAACTCCGCTCGATACCGGTCCCAAGCCCGGCGTCTCATCTTCCCATAACCGATGAGGAGGAGGAGGGTAGGACACCTTCCCATAGCTCTCAGTGTGAGCCCGATGCTGAGAGCACTCCTATCCCATTAATTCCTTATCCTACCTAACCTTTCCAACCAAGCCAAGGCGGAACAGCGTGGGCCGAGGGCTGAATGGCTGTTGGTAGACCAGTCTATACCATGCGGACTCTGGACACCTGCCGAAATCCAGTTTCAAATAGGCTTACCCTGGCATGCGGGGCTCTGTCGGGGCTAGACCATTTATTTCCCTAGCTAATCGTGGGAATCCTATGGACCCAGATAAAACCAAAACAACAAAATCTTCTCCTAAGGACCGCATTGAGTCCTTAGGCAATGAACCGAGCATGGGAGCAGAGGGCAGCCACACTGGCCAGCCCTTGTTTTCCATTGCTCGGGCTAAATCAACGTCGGGGGGGGGACATGTCTCTCTCCGATTCTAACTCCAACTTGGCTGGCTAGGGACAATGCCAAGGGTGATTCAAGCCAATCTGCACCACAGTAAGGCTGCCTCGGCAGCCCTCTGTCAGTCCATGACTGCACATAACATCGACCTGGCCCTGATTCAGGAACCTTGGTTACACAAGGGCAGAATCGCAGGACTGGCCGATGCAAAAGGTAAGATTATTTCCTCTTGTTCCACCAATAATGCTAGGACATGTATCTTGGTACGTAATGGTATGGAAGTATTTCCCCTGTTTGAGTTCTGTTCCAGGGACATCACGACAGTGAGAATGACACTGAGCACGGAGGAAGGGCATGGGGAGTTCACGGTCAGCTCTGTGTACCTTCCCTATGATGCTCAGGACCCACCCCCTTCCAGGGAACTCGAAGCCCTGGTTGATAAACAATCCATTGGGGGGCGGCACCTTCTGGTCAGCTGCGACGCCAATGCTCATCATGAAGCATGGGGATCAACCGACTCCAACAGGAGGGGTGAGTACCTATTAAACTTCATCGTATCCAATGACTTATTCATACTAAATCGGGACAATGAACCCACATTTAAGAATAGAGTCAGAGCCGAAGTCATAGACCTGACCCTTTGCAATGCGGTCACTCTAGGCCTCATTGACAACTGGCGGGTCTCTGACGAACCTTCTCTTTCAGATCATCTGTACATTTGCTTTGATATCAAAGCTAAAATGTCAGCCTTTTTCTCTCCTCACCGAAATCCTAGGCGGACGGACTGGGAGTCCTATGATGCGGAACTTTCGGCCATCGCGGGATTGGGTCCCGGGGGGGGGTAGAGTACGAATAAGGTCTGTCGTGGAACTAGAGCAGGCGGCATCCTGTTTACAGGATGCGATCCTCGAAAGTTACCACGACAACTGTCCAATTTCAATTACACCGCCTAGACCAAAAATCGGGTGGTGGACAAAATCCCTGGAAGCTAAGAAAAGGCGCGTTAGAATGCTTTTTAATCGCTCTAAGGTGACCAATTGTCGAGAAGAGTATCGTTTAGCTCTTAACGACTACAATTCATCCATTCGTGATGCCAAGAAGGCTTCATGGCAAACCTTTTGTAGGGGCACTGACTCCATCAAAGAGGCAGCCAGAATCCAGAAAATCTTGGCTAGTGAACCTATCAACCCCATGGGCAGTCTTAGAACCAGCTCAGGGGAATTGACAACTTTACCTGGTGAAACGCTCAAGCTCCTTCTGGAGTGTCACTTCCCAGGGAATATCGTTGACGATGCTCTGGAAGTCTCTGGCCCTCGAGAGACTAGCCCTATACCTAGGGCAACTCGAGAGGACTGGAGGCAAGCTAGACGTATAGTCACCGTTTCCAAAGTTAAATGGGCAATCGACAAGTTCAGCCCATTTAAATCCCCAGGAGGCGATGGCGTCTTTCCTGCATTGTTGCAGAAGGGCCCACCGAACCTCCACTTTCTACTTTGCGAAATCTTCAGGGCGAGCCTTGCCCTCGGGTATATTCCTCATTCTTGGAGGGTTAGCAAAGTAGTCTTCATTCCTAAGCGGGGTCGTGGCGACTACACAAACGCCAAATCCTTTAGGCCAATTAGTCTTTCCTCGTTTCTGGTGAAGACCATGGAGAGACTCGTTGAATCTCACATTCGAGAAGGGGCGCTTAAAGACTCCCCTTTACATCGAAATCAACATGCGTATCTCCCGGGGAAGTCTTGTGAGTCTGCCCTCCATTGTTTGGTCAGGCACCTTGAACATTCCCTGGAGAACAAAGAAATTTCTCTAGGAGCCTTTTTGGATATTGAGGGGGCATTCAACAACACCTCATATCAGTCAATTATTCGTGCGCTGGGACAACGTGGTGTAGAGCCTACCATCTGTAGGTGGGTCGACCACATGTTACGGGGCAGAGGAATTCAATCAACCCTTCTAAGTGAGGTGGTGTAGATTTCTGCGAGCCGAGTTTGCCCGCAGGGGGGGGGTTCTATCACACCTCCTGTGGGACCTGGTGGTGGATGATCTCCTAGTCAGCCTTACGGATAAGGGTATTTTCATACAGGGCTATACGGACGATCTCGTCCTACTGGTCCGTGGCAAGTACCAGGGCACTGTTACGGACATCATGAACGACAGTCTGGAAGCAGTGAACTCCTGGTGTGTACGAGAAGGGCTTGCAATAAACCCTTCCAAGACAGTAATAGTTCCCTTCACCAGGAAAAGGGTTCAGGGCTCCTTCAGAGGCCTGGCCCTTGGTGGAGTGTCTCTGCCTGTTTCATCGTCGGTTAAGTATCTGGGAGTAATCCTTGATCAGAAACTGACATGGAACTTGCATCTTGATAAAGTCATCCGCAGAGCTAAGTGGTCCTTTGTGACCACTAGGCGCTGTGTGGGCTCTACATGGGGCCTGTCACCCCATGTCTGCCACTGGCTTTACACAGCGGTCATCAGACCACAAATTACTTACGGGGCTTTGATCTGGTGGCCTAAGGTCAACCAGGTAACAGTCCGGGGTAGGCTTTCTAGCCTACAAAGACTTGCCTCCATGTGCATGACAGGGGCCTTTAGGTTGACCCCTTCTATTGCACTGGAGGTTCTTCTCAACCTGCCGCCCCTTGATCTCTTCATTATTGGGGAGGCTCGGGCGGCGGCTTATAGGCTTCAGCTAACTGGCCACTGGAGGGGGTCGTGCACAGGTCACTCCTCAGTGACCAGTCTAGTAAATGACGAGATACTCTCAATGAAGTCTGACTTTGTTGGGACTAAGCTCCTTTTCGCTAGACCCTATACTGTGGACCTCAGGTCGAGGGAGTACTGGGACGGTGTTGGTAGCCCGGTTTCTTCTCACGACCGAGTTGTGTGGTTCACAGATGGGTCTAGAATGAGCAACAGAGCTGGATTTGGCGTCTATACTGGCAACCCTAGGACCAACGCTAGCGTGAGCCTGGGAGCGTATGGCACCGTCTTCCAAGCTGAAGTCACCGCAATCCTTCATTGTGCCGCCCAGGCGGTTGAGAGAGTGGTTTGTGGGAAATACATCCGCATCCTCTCAGACAGTCAGGCGGCCTTAGGGGCTCTGGACTCCTGGATGGTCTCGTCTGGTCTAGTCTGGGAATGCGTGGAGACCCTCAGTATCCTGGGATCAAGAAACCAGGTCTCGCTGGAATGGATCCCAGGACATAGGGGACTAGAAGGCAACGAGCAGGCCGATGCCTTGGCTAGGGAGGGGGCTCTCAAGCCCTTCACTGGTCCTGAGCCGGCCTGCGGCGTTTCGATTGCAGCTGCCAAAGCAGCAATTAAAAACTGGGTCAGCGCCAGACATCTGGAAAGATGGCGGCGGTTCCCAGGGCAAAGACTCGGCAAGGTTCTTGTCAAGAAGCCCTCCCAGAAGTTGACAAAGTCACTTCTTGGACTAAACAAATCGCACGTTAAGGCTGGTGGTGGGACTCATCACCGGCCACGGCAAATTCCGGAGGCATTTAAGAACGGTGGGACTCTTTGCGGAGGATCCCATCTGTCGCCTCTGTGGGGAGGACGAAGAGTCGGCAGAACACATTGTCCTGGAGTGTGAGGCTCTTGGTGCCAGAAGAAGGGCACTTTTTGAAGGCTCACCTCTGGGACAGTTGGAAATTACCAATCTAGTGAAGAAGCTCCTTGACTTGGTCAAGGGCAGCCAGCTTTACGACGATTAGGCACCGGGATTGGCACAAAAAGCCTTAGGCTTCGTTGCAAGGGTTGGCTGGACCAACTATATATCCCCTTTTAAACTAAAACTAAAACAAAAAGGGGCGCTTAAAGACTCCCCTTTACATCGAAATCAACATGCGTATCTCCCGGGGAAGTCTTGTGAGTCTGCCCTCCATTGTTTGGTCAGTCACCTTGAACATTCCCTGGAGAACAAAGAAATTGCTCTAGGAGCCTTTTTGGATATTGAGGGGGCATTCAACAACACCTCATATCAGTCAATTATTCGCACGCTGGGACAATGTGGTGTAGAGCCTACCATCTGTAGGTGGGTCGACCACATGTTACGGGGCAGAAGAATTCAATCAACCCTTCTAAGTGAGGTGGTGGAGATTTCTGCGAGCCGAGGATGCCCGCAGGGGGGAGTTCTATCACCCCTCCTGTGGGACCTGGTAGTGGATGATCTCCTAGTCAGCCTCACGGAAAAGGGCATTTTCATACAGGGCTATGCGGACGATCTTGTCCTATTGGTCCGTGGCAAGTACCAGGGCACTGTTATGGACATCATGAACGACAGTCTGGAAGCAGTGAACTCCTGGTGTGTAAGAGAAGGGCTTGCAATAAACCCTTCCAAGACAGTAATTGTCCTCTTCACCAGGAAAAGGGTTCAGGGCTCCTTCAGAGGCCTGGCCCTTGGTGGAGTGTCTCTGCCTGTTTCATCGTCGGTTAAGTATCTGGGAGTAATCCTGGATCAGAAACTGACATGGAACTTGCACCTTGATAAAGTCATCCGCAGAGCTAAGTGGTCCTTCTTGACCACTAGGCGCTGCGTGGGCTCCACATGGGGCCTGTTACCCCATGTCTGCCACTGGCTTTACACAGCGGTCATCAGACCACAAATTACTTACGGGGCTTTGATCTGGTGGCCTAAGGTCAATCAGGTAACTGTCCGGGGTAGGCTTCTAGCCTACAAAGACTTCCCTGCATGTGCATGACAGGGGCCTTTAGGTCGACCCCTTCTATTGCACTGGAGGTTCTTCTTAACCTGCCGCCCCTTGATCTCTTCATTATTGGGGAAGCTCGGGCGGCAGCTTATAGGCTTCAACTAACTGGCCACTGGAGGGGGTCCTGTACAGGTCACTCCTCAGTGGCCAACCTAGTAAACGATGAGGTACTCTCAATGAAGTCTGACTTCATTGGGACTAAGTATCTTTTCACCAGGCCCTATACTGTGGATTTCAGGTCGAGGGAGTACTGGGACGGTGTTAGTGCTGCCCCCATAAATGAGAACGCCCTATCTCCCAAAAACAAAATTTTACAGGAGAGCAGGATAACTGTTTTTTACATCTGCATCAAAGTTTTAATACTTATGAATGCTTTAGATGTGTACAAGTAGTTGTTTAAATATATAAAATATTGTATTCGTTTGATTTTTTTATTAAATGATTTCTTTTTCAGGAAAAAAGGAGATAGGGCTTTTTAAGTTAAAGTTGTGAGCTTTCTGGATGCTAATGAAAAGGCCCTAACTCCCTGCAGAGGAGTTAGGGCTTTTCATCATCATATTCATCTGTTATAAATATTAATACTTTGCAATAATAAACTTGTTTTTTTCTGTAGTCAATAATGTAACTCAACACTTTGCTTAAGAACGTACACTTTATTTTTATTTTTTACTCTTACACTTTACTTTTTTTACTTTAGCTTATACAAAATAATACAAAATAACACAACGAATTGGCTTAAAACTTACACTTTACATTTAGTATTAGGCCTTCATTATAACTCACTGTTACACTTGATTATTTTTTTTTCATTGGCTTATAATAAAATATACTTAACAACTTGTTTTTAAAGTGTTTTTTATTCGTCATTTGACAGTAAGTCTGGCTGGTCTGACTCTGGAAGACTTAACCAAAACCCCCGGCGGTTAGCAGGCATGAGTGGGCAAAGCTTCTCTACAATGTCTTTCTTTTTAGCTTTGTTGAAACCTCGCACTTTGTTTATTCTATCAGGCATTGGAAATTTTTTCACACACTTAGCTTGTAAGAAGTTTAACTCTTCGGAGGCTGGTTGGTCATAGTTTGTTGAGTACATGAGCGATGTTTTGCCCCGTTCAGCTGTTAATTTAACAATATCCTTGAGGTAGGGCATACTATCACCACGTGTTTTCAGCTTTTGTTTGGATGTGAAGTCCTTCCAAGCAAACAGATCATCACCACTAATTTCTTTAACATCAACTTTTCCCGCATTTGCTTTTTTTACACAGTTAACAAAGTCTTGGAAATCGCACACTTTTCCACTATGTTTCATACTTAGCTCAACTTGGTGGTGGAACGAGTCGGCTGCCATAAAAGTATGGCCTGGTTCAAAGTAAAAAATGTCAACTTTGTTAATTGAAATGTCGATGCAATAGTTCAGAAGGTACACAAAAAAGGTAAAAAGAGTCCAATTTTTATTCTGACTAGAACAATTGTCGAGCCAAATACAAATGTGATTGACATCTCTAAAATGGCAAAAGAAGGAGAAGAATGCATTTATGATATCTTCCTTTTTCCTTCCACTTACTGCCTCGTGCCATAATACTGCTAGAGGCCTATGCTTTGATTTTATGCCGACAGGTACAAAGCTTTCATTGAAAGCCACCATTCGTCTGGTGAAAATTACTTCCTTAAAAGTGTCCATCCTAGGGAGCATAATAACTTTTTGTAGATCAGCACAAAAAAACAAGCTATCTTCAGCAGAAGACTGCAGATTTGCATGTTCTTTATATAAATGTCTGGACTTTTCTGCCCGCTCAATATGGCTTTTCCAATAGATACAAGTCTCACAGTCTGGTGACAAATTTTCTTGGTTATGGTTGCTGTCATGTTCCTTGAACTTGTAGCACATGCCACATTCTTCGTGGCCCAGCTTAGTGAACGATATATTTAACTCGTTAATAACCTTCCTGTAAAGATCATAAGAACAATCGCAAGATGTCTCACTTTTTACAAAATCATTGTACATTCTTTGAATCGTCACATCACTTGGGAGGTAACGGCGATTTGGTGCGTGCTCCCTTCGGTAATGAGCTACACTTGGGTTATAGCTTTCAATATGCGTAGTGATAATGTTTCTATCAATTTTTGTACGGTTAGGGTGTTTTCCTCTTTTGTCAGTTGAACATGACGCCATTCCAGTCATTATACTTTTGTCAATGGTTGTCAAAGAGTCGTAAACAACGGAGTTATTTTCTTTGGAAAACCCAAGCGTTGTAAGAAAGAACGTTTTGCACACTCTTATTCGTTCGCCTTCTGTGTCATTGAAAAAATAACGAAAAGAATTTTGTTTTTTTTCAGAATCAGAACGTCGCCTTTTTACTGGAAGTTTTGTGGCACATAATACAATAAAGTTCCGTCTTTCGGAAAAGTTTTTGTTCCAGAATTCGGTGTTACATTGGTTTCGCCAGTCTTCAGAAAACTTTGTGCTGCATTTGTATCGGCACTTGTTATCACAGGGATCACGTGTGGAATGATCGTCTTTTAACTTTTTAATTTGTTTTTGTGCTCGTTCGGTTGGATTGGTGCTTTTTTTCTTCCTTACTCTTTTAGTTCCTCTTTTTGTGACACCAAGATCTTCTCCTCCGTCTTCTTCTATTTCATTTACAATGTTGTTTGGATTTGTCCCACTGTTTGCGTTTTCAGTTCCATTCAATGGCGGGTCATGTTCAGTGTGAGCCAGCTCTTC
>JAQJVL010005093.1:0-38278 GCA_035578905.1 Stictocephala bisonia
TTGACTTCCGGTGCTGTGCAGTATAGCTCCTCTAGAGATAAGACGTCAGGAGGCACTACTTAAGAATCCAATGAGATCTTGAATACCCTGCACCTCCCTAATATACAGGATCTTCCCCGTCAGAATGGTCACTTAAAATCTCGAAACCCACATCTACTTACTGCTTTCCAGTTGAGCAGGTCTAATGTCTCACCCATGACTAGCTGGGACATAACGTGGAACAGTTTTAGTGGACGAAATAAGTTCCTTGATAATGATATGTTATTGCCTGTGGGTAGGGTTAACCTCTCTCGTAGGGAGTGGACACTGTTGAATTACGAACTAGCTTTGTCAGGTGCACGTACTGGAAGTATAAATGGGGATTGACACTAGATCAGTAATGTGATAGCGGGGAGTTTATCTAAACAACGGATCCCATAGTTTCACAGTGCCTCCTTTTTTCTTTTACGGAGGGATTAGCCAGCATATACAGAATCATTGAGGCAGGTCTTAAATGGATCGATGGATTGGAGATCACTTTATATTTTAATTTGATTAATAATATCATGAATTTTGGATCTTTATCCAAATTTTACATAACACCCTTTTTAAAATTAACAAATGGTAGCTGACAACACTCCGCATGATATAATAATAATTTTCTTATTTATATTCAAAAATCTATAATCTTATAAGTATCACATAACTAGAATATATTTTAATTTTACGAGATATTTTAAAAAAGGTAAATTTAAATATATTTAACCAATTTCCAAAACCAAAAGATCGTTTTTTTATTGTTATTATATAATCTATTAACTGTGTGCATGTATAACAAACAATAAAAATATAATGCCAAAATGAAATACAAAGAAACAACAAAGATATAATTAAAAATTTGGGAAGAATAATTAATAGGACTATTACTACAAAATTAATTAATAGTATCCCACAATATATTGAATATTATTTAAATATCAAATTATTTTAAGTATAAGAAGTTTTAGAAATAGGGAGAAAACTTAATAAGGCACCAAGGAAACTGCAACCGTTGTTTTGAATTCCCATTTAAATGCTAATGTATATAATTTTATTTTAACCCAACTTCTTGTTTTAGTCTCCAAAGTTTTTCAAACGTCCTCAGAAACTTCAGTAAAAACATATTTTAATAAATTAAGCTATAAATGATATATTTTGAAGAATAACCAAACTGCATTGTAAATCACTGCCAATACTATTGTCATACCTTTGACTAAATACTTAAATAACTCAACAAATATACTTTTTATTATTAACAGTTCACAGTGTCAATAAGCAAAATTAACCATATTACCTTTTAAATCTAAACTTTACTTATTGTTTTCCAAACATACTAAAATCACTATAATTTATAGTAAAAACGTTACATCAATTTAAATTGAGTAGGTAAAACGTAAAACTCGAAGATCAGTTATAATTGACCATAAAAAAATGTAAATCCAACAATCAAAGTGATAAAGAAACATGGTTTTAAACCAAAAAAAACTTTTTTGCAACTAATTCCGATCATGTTCCTAAAGCTAATAAACTGTTACTAGGATATGAGGCTTTAGCAGTATTTTTGTATGAACTATGGATCATTATTAGCAATTTCTGTTTGTAATCAAACTAAATTTAGGAGTAATAAAATAATAATAATAGGGTGTCCAAAATGATATTGTTTACATGTTAAGAACTATTTCCATCCTGTTGTATTTAACATATATTTATATTTTACATATTTATTCCATATATTGTATTTTATAAAATACAATAGTTTAAAGACTGTTAGACAATTTAGGTTTTAAACATCTCAAAAAAATCCAAAATAAAATACTTTTTTAACAAAAAGTCAAGTATCTTGAAAAGAAAGAAAGGATTAAAGACTACTTATTTATAGAGCCCAGAGCAAGAAAGGACTTTGTTCCGGTGACTCCACTTTGAACGTAAGACGGAGTTCTTTCATAAATAACCTTTATTTGTCAAAGTACGTTGATTCTGTAAGAGACCAGCCATTGCAAATCCCAACGTAATTCCTTCTTTCTGATTCCTTTTTTTACTTTTTCAAAAATATATTTTTCGTGATTCACTTTCTGTACTTGTTAAGATATATGAAATATCATATCATTTATTAAATGTTACTCTATACACTTCAACTCAATTTAATTATTATTTTCAACCAGCTGATGCTTTTATTTAAAATAGTTTTTTAGGAGAATTGTTGTAACAAAGAAGTTGTAATTTATTATGAGAATAAACAGTTATGTAAACTTTTGTTAATAACTTTTGTTTAGTGTTTTAAACCTGTCTTTTACTTTAACATGGTATCAGAACAGAGGTTAAATGTTTTAATTAATGTTTAAAAAGAGTGTTTATTAAATCAAAAGTTAGGCCTAGATTGTTTAATTGGTAACTAAAGCCTGTTTATTGGTAAACGTAAACAATGGAGTTGACCAAAATAAAAATAGGACTTTTTGATGGTAAAAACTGGTCCACTTGGAAATACAGTTTGCATATTACTAAGAAGCCTATCTGGAGCATACGGGGTGGTAGAAGGAAATCTACAGAAGCCGAGTGAGCCAAGTCCAGATGCAGTCAAGGAAACCAAAGCTAAGTATGTTTCAGATTTAGCTAGTTATACAAAGGCTGACAGTAATGCACTTTTAGTTATTACCACGAATATGACAGAAGAAACACTTGAAAAAGTTATGAGATTCTCAAATGGTAGGGACATTTGGTTGGAATTACATAGGCTATACGATGGAGTTTCAGAAGATAAGGCCTACAACTTATGCTTAGAGTTCTTTAGCTATGAGAAAGACCCCAATGATGATATTTCTAGCCATATGTCTAAATTGAAAAACTTGTGGAATAGTTTAAAGTTGGAAGTTAGGAAAGATGCTAAGAGTAATGCTAATTTACCTGAACTGTTTCTGATGTGTAAGATTCTAGGCACGTTACCTTAGGAGTATTTCTCGTTTAAAAGTAGCTGGATGTTAATGCCGAATAATTCTGAGAGAACCATTGAAAGTCTTACAACTCAACTTTGCACATATGAAAAGTCTTTAAACAGTAGAAATGTACAAAATAAAAGTGAGGTCTTGGCAGCTAAATCTAAATTGAATCAAGTAAGTAAACATTCAGGGTTAGGTCCAGAGGCCATCAGGCAAAAGTAACAATGTCAAATCAGTTGTTTGTCATTATTGCAAACTTTCAGGACACAAGGTCGTCTGCTAAATGAAATCACTACACTCAAGAAGAAGCCCATATTGAATATAGACAACATTGCAGCCACACATTTAGCAGAAAATCCGAAAAACCACCGAAGAACGAAGCACATAAAGACAAGGCACTTCTTCATAAGAGAGTTGGTTTCTGAAGGCGAAGTGAGCGTGAAACATATTCCAACGGAGTTTCAGTTAGCAGATTGTTTTACAAAACCTTTACCCAAACCTAGACTTAAAGTGCTGTGTGATGCTATTGGCCTAAGGTCTCAAGATAACATTTCAAAATGAGGGAAAGTGTTAAGATATATGAAATATCATATCATTTATTAAATGTTACTCTATACACTTCAACTCAATTTAATTATTATTTTCAACCAGCTGATGTTTTTATTTAAAATATTTTTTTATGAGAATTGTTGTAACAAAGAAGTTGTAATTTAGTATGAGAATAAACAGTTATGTAAACTTTTGTTAATAACTTTTGTTTAGTGTTTTAAATCTGTCTTTTACTTTAACAGTACTTTATGTTATTTGATTTGAAATACAAGAATAATTATAATGTTATTTAGTAAGTACGCAATTATAACGTATTGCTATACTTTTTATTAACCAATTGTATATTCAATTATATATTATTTTAACTTCAACCAACGCCGGTATTCCTAAAAATGTGTAGCTTAGTGACTAACATAAATCATCTAATAATAAGATATTTTGGCACATTATAACTTTAATAACTGCATATTTGTGCCAAGAGAAGAGATACTGTTAGTTTTAACATTGATTCATAAGTTGTTTAATAGAATTTAAAAGTTTTAGGATACCTAGGAAAAAATACTTACTGACTAAAATATAAGCTAAATTACTATCTGTTGTGAAATTTGTGAATTTTTACTCTCGTACATTAATAACCTGAGAAATCCAATTGAAAACATATATTTTTTGCATAAAATGGATTTATTAATGTATAAGCTTTGAAAAAAAAGCTTGTTTTCAGCAATAATTTAATGCTTGAATATTTATTAATGTGCTTTAGATTTAAAATACTTAAATTATGTTACTAAAAATAAAATACAACATTTCTTGAACTTTTGAAAACTATACTGATATCAATAAACTACTCAAAAACAAGGAATACTATTAAATTCTTCAAGTATAGTGCTACTTGAAAAAAAATCAAAGAGTTCTTGGAAATTTATTAAGAGAACAAAACAGAATGGAATTTTCTCTGGTTGTTTTCCTTTGTACTTAGGATGACAGAGATTTCGTAAGTATAATTATTGTCGTTGAGGAATTTAATCTTGTCAAGTGTCAACTAACGAACTTGTCCTTTAAATAACTGTTTTGAAGAAGTAAATATTTTAAATGTCTATACCCTCTATTATAACTTCATTTAGTTTATATTTAATAAAACTCAAAAACTAACTAGTGATAATCATGCATGAAGTAGGTAAATAAAAAAGAAAAAAAGGTTTCCAGACATCAGTCTTGCAGTGGATAAAACGTATCATTTTATCGTAAAAACTGCTTTTTAAAGTATTATTTATTAAATATATTACAACCAAAACTATATCATGTTGTTTTAAAACTACATTTGTATTGTTCTGTTGTGCAGTTTATTGCACAACGACAATAAGCAATAACTTCTAAATGATATACTATAATTAGGTGCAGATTCTGTTTCTTAGTATTGTTTTTAAATAAATACTAATGTGATTTGGGATCAGTCAAGATTTATATTTTTAAATTTCATCACTACATAATATAATGTATCTGGTTTGTTGCCAAAAATAAAGTTTAGTGAACAATCGTAGCACATATCTAAACAAGTTTTCAAATTCTTTATATTAAATTATTTAGAGGAATTTTCGTGTTTAAAAAACAGACCAAATATTACTTGAATTATATTGTTTGTCAAAAATATATACAAAATATACAATACATTTATATGTATATGTATATATATATATTTTATAAATATATATATATATATAAAACTCTATATAATTTTTATAACAGGTGAGTTTCCAATATTTTAAGGTATTATCGTTATCGAAAATCGAGGTTTAAATAAATCTCTAACAGACAGCCAGAGTACTCTTGCTTAGCTCACTTATTATCAGATTAATAATTAGTATGTTATGTTTGTGAATTCTACCTTATTTAAGCTTTTAATAAAAATTCCTTCTCATTTTTTGCTACAATAATAATTTACCACTTTAGACTGAGATTGGTTTTAAAATTTTAAAGGTGTTGTGGTATTAAAATTTATTTTTCCGTTTGAAATGTAATGTTAATAAAAATATATATTAGTCTGATTGTGGTCAAGTACAATAGGTTTAATAGTACTCCTATGTAATAGTGCATGTACTCAAAAACTTAACATTATAAGCCTTAGTATCATGGAACTTAAAAATGACATAAAATCAATTATTTATATTATGTCACATCTTAAAGTATGGCAAAACTACCACTTTAATGAGGCATAAAATTCTCATTTTATTAAGATATAATTTTTCTATTTTTGTTGACTGAAGTTTACTTGACTCGTACTTACTTCTTTATTATTTTTCTATCAAATTATGTTTTAAATTCTGTTTGGCAAATTTTAATGTTACTTTAAACTATTGATAGTAATGGTTAAAACTTATCAGAATTGAATCTCGTTTAGTTCTATTTCATCACAAGTCTTACTAAAAAGCATATGAAGTTAGTGAAAAGTATTAAAACTACCTACCTTATTTTTATTCTCGTTGGTTGGGTGCTTTTTATTACGTTACTCAATTATAGATTTTAATTTTACAAAATCAAATACAGAGCTAGTTTAAGGTATTTTTGAAAATACTGTCTAGAATGATGATACTAAAGTAAACATTTATGGAGAAGTGGGGCAGACAATATCTGAGGAATACTATGTAGAGGTTGGTTAAGTAGGACAAGTAGGCCAGTCGGTCATGTTTTATGGCTTGTGTGAGGGATGGGTCCGGTTTAGTACTTGACTATTCCACATTGATTATACCGTCTTACAAAACAGTCGACCTTAAACCAGTCAAACTAACAAATACTTCAACTGTCACCGGAATAATACTTTTGCATTAACTTTGTTTTGCTGTTGGATATTTTAACAATATAACTCACATGCGTTCATTATCAATCATTATTTTAATGATACGACGTTCTGATTGTAATTAAAATTTAAGTAAAATTACAATTATTGTACCGATGTACTTGCTTAAAATACACTGATATTTATAGAACAGTTTAATTTTAAAACCAGCTATTTGTTGACTAAGGTTTTAGTTTTAAATTAATAGTGTTATTACTTTAAAACTACGAATTAAATGTGGCAGTACCACAAATGTAGTGTTCATATGAATATTTATTATTGAAAACAGTTAAAATGTTTAGTAAGGTTTCCTTAAAAAAGAGTCCTGAATAAATACAGATCAACAGGAGCCTTCTCGAATATGGCTTTTGTATTAGCCTGATTAGGAATCATGATATTCCAATAATTCTATCGAGGTTGGCCAAAAGAACTTCCTTTCGTGGATGGTCTTTAGATGTCGAGTGTTTGATTGGTTGGACATTTTTTACCCCTCCCCTTTCGTCTCTCTCAGCTCAACAATCTATGTGTGGCCTTTTGTTCTTTCAAAAGGTCCTACATGACCTGTTTTAGATGTAGTCTGGGTTTTTTAAAACAATATGAGTTATTTATTCCCAAAATGGTTTTTGAAATTATTTAATCTTTTCCATGCGACAACAGAGATTTCGATTAAAAACAATTAAAATTTAACGTCTCATACTATAATTATCTTAATGGATAATAATCATTTGTATTATTTATAAAAGGCACAAAATTATGTAACAAATCATCTTAGGTTTCGAGGTATATTTTAAAATGCCTATGATGTTATTTTTGTGACAAAAATATTTCAATTTAAGTGATTTCTTTAACAGTGTTCAGTTATAATATTATTTAACATACCGAGATATACTGTGATAATTATTTAACTATCCTTCTCGTTTACGGACATGTATTTAATAAGAAATCAGGTTGTATTTATCTACAGTTTATAGTATTTTAGTAAACATAGTTTTAATTCATATTATTAATTTTTAAAGTAATTAATTTTTAGTGTAATTGATTGTGAAAAAGGAACGAATTAGGATACTCTCTGAGAACTTTCTGAGAGAAAAGAGCAAAAGTAATTTTATAAACAAACATTTTTAACATCGACACTGCCAAGGGAAATTGAAAAGCTGTTTGACTATCAGACCAGTTAGATTTTCAAATCAACTCATGCGTAAATCAAGAAATAATTTCTTACTCTCTCTCATCTTAATGTTATTGAGTAAATAGTTAATATTTCTTAATATTTCTTCCTACGGTTCAACTTCTTTAAAATTCCATATTTTTCGTAAATGGGAGACTTAAAATAAGAATATTTCAAATGTTTGTTTCTTATTATGATAAAACATGAATTATAATCTAAAAAGCCAACTGGCCACAGTTCGTATGGTATAGTAGGAAACTATCAGATTAAGAGGTTTTAGTTGAGGTTCTGGCTTACAATTTGTATATTTCATTGTGTTATTGAGATTAACTCTTATGAGCGAAAGATGTTATAAGAATTCTCATGTATTTTGGAAAAAATATACCATATTATATATTGGTGAAAAGTTGCGTTATATTAATTCACATTCTTACAATTAATTTTAATACATGATATTGGCCCAGTAGTACTTCATATAATATATGTGAATTTACCAATAATCGTGAACTAAGCATTATTCATGGATTGAAACTATTAAATAAATTATGTTTCATCTACTATGAAATAGTAATTTTCACTGTCAACTTATTTCTACCTATTGTATTATTTCTGTTTGTGCTAATTTGTGTATGTATTCTTGTAGCATTGCGATCTAATGATCAAGCTTGTACTGTAGAGTTCATAGGTCCAAGCCTCTAACTTATCGACTGTTGGTAAATGTTTAGTCATATGCCGAGTAAAGTTATACAACAATATTTTATTAGTGTCTATTCTAACTTATTTTTAGCTTATATTTATTTTTTCCGCAAACACAGTAAGAATTCGTGACCAGCTTGCATTCTTAATCTAATAATTTTAACATTATTATCTGACATTATTATTTAGGCTATATGAGGTCGGAGCCAATGTATTAATAAATATGAAAAGCACTATACCATTAATACTGCGTCGATAACGTTTCGCACTCATGAGCAATTGATCATAAAACATGTACAATAGAGGTCATAACAAAGCACTTAAAAATACTTTGTAGCAAACTTACTACTACGCTGCGAGGATATATTTTAGTCGGAACATTTATAGATATTTATAATTTGCACTTTATTTAGTACTAATATGATATTACAAACAAAGTAAAATTTTTAAAATAAATAAAAATATTTTAATATATTTTTACATATATTTTCTTCTTTTCAAACATTTTAGTAATAATAAATGTTGGTAAATTAATGAGGAAATGGTATCTATGATTCCCTTAAACCGTGTTTAAATCATAATTATAAAGCTGACAATGAGTAATGGTAGTTTGTGACGTAATCAGTCATCCTACGTTACTTTGGTCTCGTTTTCCAGTCTCATTCTTCCTTGACAATAATTATTATAAAATATGTCTAAAGTATAAAGGATTCGTTTTAACGTTTATAAAATATCATGTTTATCAAACTTTATTTTCTTATTTTCTAGTACAACTAGTACTAAACATAACGTTTAAAGTACTAATCTGAATTAGCCGTTTTTTCACTGACCGATTCAATATCAGCCCGACAACAATGCATGAAAACATTACGTATTGTTACGGTACGTTTTCACATTACACTACAGTTATACATGTCGGTGGGCAGTAAGGCTCCCAACATCGTTGGCCCGATATCGTCACTGTAGTCTGTCCAGTGCACTATCATCTGGATTTTTCTAGTTCATCTGTTAATTCTAGAGCCATTCTGATCCAAATAATAAAGACGTTAACAAGTATCTTGACAATAATTATATAAATATCCACATGTGTGACTGCTTGTTTGTCTAGTACTGTATAGGATATTAATAAAATATTTTTTGGTTTTATTATTAAAATAATAATTTATACATATGAAAATATTTCATCACTGATTCCTGGGTTTGATACAATGCTTCTAATACTGTTATATTCCACCATAGCTACAAAAACTTAAGACACAACAGTTAACGATATCCATACCCATGTCAGAATGTCGTCGTCGGATCGATGTCGGAGTCAGTGTCGGTGTTGGGTTGGCTTCGGATCGTGTCGATGTCACAGTTGCGGTTCGGTGTCGGGTTGGTTTCGGATCGTGTTGATATCGGATCGACGTTGGTATCGGGTAAGTGCCATTAGAACTTCCTTCAATCCTGTTTCTCAGGGTATATTTGGCTACTTGTCACCAAAATCATATGGTACGGATTTTCTTTATATTTAAGAAAACTAACTGTGGACCTTTTAAAATACCTTTATCCAGTTTATTTTGTGCCTATTATAATTCAATTTATTTACGACTTTAGCTTTTTAATTCCACGTTTACTATTCAAAACTAGAGTTATATTCCGACTAAACGTCCAAACTCTGATACTTATTATCTAAACATTACTAAGTGACATTCAGTTACATACATTTTCATTTCATTCTACCCCAACAGGGTAAGGATAAACTAAATATTCTCAACATTTTTATTTAGCTTTTTTTATTATTCAGCTTAGAATATTATATAGCTTTAAGTATAATATAACAACACATATTTTAACATTGTTTCTTTGCGGACAAGGTAGATTTGTATATACTCGTACAATTCAACCATAACATACATCGTAGACTCCGTGATGCTATTGTTTACAATGCTATCTATTGTCATATTATATCTACTGTTACTATTATTTAAAAATTAACTGTTGTTTGCAGTTACTTGACCCGTTTCAGTCTCGTACAAAAGATAAAACAACTAAAAAGTACAGACTGGTTATAAAACAACTGAAATGTAAAATATGATAATTTAATTTTTGAGTCTAGTCAATGCAATAATTTCGAGGTAAAACTGATTATTTACTAATATTTGCCGACTACATCATGTATTTATCGTCTGAAATGACTAATATAAAAACGTACATTAAATTTAACTTGAATTGAGTGAGCATGTTTTTCTCACAAAATTAAAGAAAAAATATTAAGTAATTGCACAATCTTAATTAGCTATGAGACAAAACAGGGCTACAGAGCACCTTCTGTTTTTTTTTCTCTCTCTCTCTCTCTCTCTCTCTCTCTCTCTCTCTCTCTCTCTCTCTCTCTCTCTCTCTCTCTCTCTCTCTCTCTCTCTCTCTCTCTCTCTCTCTCTCTCTCTCTCTCTCTCTCTCTCTCTCTCTCTCTCTCTCTCTCTCTCTCTCTCTCTCTCTCTCTCTCTCTCTCTCTCTCTCTCTCTCTCTCTCTCTCTCTCTCTCTCTCTCTCTCACTCTCCCCTCTCTCTCTCACACTCTCCCTCTCTCTCTCTCTCTCTCTCTCTCTCTCTCTCTCTCTCTCTCTCTCTCTCTCTCTCTCTCTCTCTCTCTCTCTCTCTCTCTCTCAACACATAAATAGTCATTATCTCATTATTTAAAGATTGTAATAATTCTATATAGATCTTACATTATTGAACAATTATTGAAGTTTATTATGTGTATAACCTGAGAATTATTTAAAAAATTCTTGTATATTGATAAATTATATAAATTAATATCTTAACCCTACATCCTTTAAAACTATCACTATTCAAAAGTTTAGTGGTGAAATAATAAAATTAGGATCATCAATCCAACTTAAAACTTGTGAGTTGCAAAGCTTGTAAGTACTTTGCTTGATACTCAAAGTCTAGACGTGATTATCATATATTTAAAATTAAATATATTTGTCAAATAAACAATACACAATATAATTTAATTGTTATGCATAAAACATTCCGTATATATGATAAAGGGGGGATATTTTTTTTAATTTTAAATGAATAAAAGTTTTTAAATTATTTTGTTTTTGCGTTGTTGCCAAATATCCGAATAATTTAGAAACAAATTAGACATTATTAACTAACTTCTAATCTAATTTTACATTACTCAAAGGTATTTTATATTTATTTTAATATCTTTTTCCATAATCCATTTTACAATAATATATGGACAATCATACACGATGTCTTACAACTAGGACATAGCCACAAGTCATCCTAAGTACCAAACTGAAAAATAAATAGGCAACGGAATAGAAGCTAAATTATTAAAAACCATAACGATAAGTAGTAAAAGATGCATGTATAAAAAAATAATGACAAAACAAGAAATTAGAGAAACACTTATCCTAAATGCAATGCACAATAAGCAATGACCCGTGTAGAATCGGAGAATGTTACAGTAAACTGTATCACCACGCTAAAAACAACATATAGCAAGTAGACTATCATAGTAGCAAAAAAGAAGATAATTTTGATAGAACTATAAAGATTTTAAAATAAATATGGAATCTAAATCTTTATGAAAGACGTTGAATTTTAAGTGAGTAACATATTGATCATAAAAATCAGTAATATATTAATTAAAACACCTTTTAGGATTCTATAACTGTTTAGTATACTTTTAGTCTAGTGGTTATTTAATTCCTTAGATTTATTTATTAAGGAAATATTTAATATATACTTCATTTAAATATATTGAAATTACAGATATCTCATTATATATTACATAAAAAATGATATTTTTTAATTTCATGAATAATGCTATCTAGTTCGACTCCCGATTTGACCATTTAGTCCAACTAACATTTAGAAGCCTTTAAATTTTCCATTAATCTGCATACGTCTATTTTATTTCAGAATATATTAATTCAAACTCGTAGATGATATGGATGTCATTTCAAACAATTATTTTTATTTATGTATTTTATTTTTGTTACATTAGAAAATTAAAATTATGTTACAATGTGCAATCAAAAGACACGGTATTTAACAATAATTGATCTATTTGTCCTATTATCCTCATATATCCAACTAGGAATTAAAGGTCATTTTTAGCTCTATTGTTTAAATATACATAAAGGAATGTCTGTCTGACTATATGTATTTTTCCTATATTATTTACCACATCATTTACCAGACCGTCACGAATCTTTGGGAATACATTTTTTTAGGAAGGTTTTTTAACATAGTTGTATTCATATCTGAAAGCAACATTTGACCCAATTTTAAAGTTACAATGGTTTTGTAGTTAGGTAATAACTTATATAGGCTAATAATTAACTCTAAAGTAAAAAAAATAATAAATTAAAACATCTGATTTAGGTTAAATAGTGTTTACCAAAGTAGATAAATTTTAAACATTACCATTTATAAATTATTACGTGAAAAAGCACACGTAGAAAACTAGAACTATATAAACTACAGTAATTAATTTCCTTGCACGTGTTTAACGATAAATTTAATTTTTTGCATTAAATAATGTAACTTGGGGTGTATAAAAATGCCTGTGAGCAATTTCCTTTTCGTAATTGAGATTTACGGAACACC
Source organism: Stictocephala bisonia (assembly GCA_035578905.1). Lineage (NCBI taxonomy): Eukaryota > Metazoa > Arthropoda > Insecta > Hemiptera > Membracidae > Stictocephala > Stictocephala bisonia. Next base: position 12,808 of record JAQJVL010005093.1, read on the forward strand.
ACTGGATGTTATTGCCTGTGTAAAATGCTTTTCCTTCACTGCTGGATTTTATTAACTACGCCGATTATCGTTCTAAACCAACATGTAAGACTAAATTAGTGAAAGAAATAATTTTTATAAATCTTATTTTTAGTATATTTAGGAGGGGTGGGAGGACCATTTTATAGGGTGAGTTAAAGACCATTAATATTACTTATGTATTAGGCAATAGAAAGATTGTTATCACTAAATTATAAATATATATTTAATCTGTTGATACATAAAATGGTTGAAAATGGTAGTCCATGTAATAACCTAATGTGAGTGCCTTGTAAAATAATTGGTCAGGATTGTTCGGAGGAAAATTGGGAATGACATGTAAACATTATTATTTTCTGAGGTAGCAAAATATTTTACTACGAAAACATGTAGTCATGAATTCTGTTTCTAGTCATTACAGCCTCGGTGCATCAGGTTGACTTATATTTTGTTTAACGTAAATAAGAGTCTCCTTTACTATGATCGTACTTTGAAGTGTACGAGTAAGAGAATGGTAAACAATTAATATCCTCATGTACCTTAGCAGACAACAGTCAGCTTAAAAATACAAAAAAGTAGGTTGAGACTGTTTCCGTTAATTCACTACCACTAATTTATTCGCAATTACGGTTAGGTTAGGTCAGGTGGCTACTAAAGTTGATTACAAACTAGTAAATCCAACGATTTTCTAACCACCGAATGCACTCTCCGTGTGTAAGTTCTTGGAAAGCGATAAGATGAGACCAGCGTAGCAGATAAGGAATACCACAGCCGACGTAAAATCTATTGGATACAGTCTTTAAAGAAACATAATATTTATCAAGCGGAAAGGTTCTGAAGATTGCCAACGAAGAATTATGTTATGGCAATTAGAGAGAGGTATGAAACGAATCAAAATGTGTTTGTAATGTTTTAGTTGAAACAACTAAAGATATTTTTTCTAAGAATACAGGTTTGGAAATCATGACTAGTAGAGAGAGGGTGTGAGACCAATGTTAGTTTATTATTATTTATATTTTTTTAAGATAAATAAGGTAAGAAACCAAGGTTAGTTTGTTTTTAAGAGGGTATGGGACAAGCAATCATCTTTTATTTTTAAAAATAGAGATAGTAAGAAAAGGATAGTATAGTTTTCGAGAACACGAGTTGGGGAGATAAAATTCATTTCCATCAAATAAGCTGAATGTCGTTTGTTTTATGTATGATAAGGGTAAACGTGATAATAAATATGTTATACTTGTTACTCCAATGCACCACCATTTACTTTTAGAGTTACTTCGATATTAATTAACTATAGTTTTTTTCTATTAAATCAGTAAAATATTTAAGAAAATATAATTTAGAAGCGTTATAACAGTTAATAGTTTAACTTTATTCTGCCCTAATTGAGAAAGGTTGGACTATAGGCCTTTTTTTAATATTGTTGTTTCAGATATTAGCTATATTTATTTAGGTCAGATTATAAAATTGTATTTACATAAACCTAAAAAGATACGAGCTATCTGACTAATAATTGTTTATGGATACATATGGCTTGTATATATGTTTATATGTAACTAAACCGTACTATATAAGTGCAACGTTCCTTGTCAACTGTAGGATGAAAAGGAATCGTGATTATAGTGCTGTCCATCTGGTTACATGCGAAGTAAAAAAACCATGTCTAGATTGGCTTAGTATTATTTATGATCACATTTTATATATTTCTCTATGTTGATTTACATTAACATTACACAACTAACACAATATATCTAACTGGCCGAAGAAGTGACAAAGCACAGAACCATAACTCGACATCGTCATTTTGTTGATCAGTAAACGTTTGGTACATTAGGAAAGATAAAAATAGCCTATCGGTAACAGTGCTGCCAACATCAATTTATCTACGACAAAACAGAAACACTTTATTGGTATGTGTTACACTTCGGTTCAATTTATGTTATAATCTAATAAAAAATCCGTTATATAGTGAAAAAGGGATTAGCTAAGCCCGAATTTCCCAAATTTCTGTGTCATTTTTTTAATGCATAATAAACAAGTTATCTCAATGGTAAACTCCATAGAGAATCTGAAACCATTTCTGCTCATATCTGTCTCATATCTGCGTTATTAAGCAAAATATCGAAAAACTGCTCAGAATTAAAAAGTCTCAAAATTAATGTTAATATCTAGAAAAATCATAAAATATATGGTGTTTTATTATAAAAACTAAAGTTGTCCGCCATTTTAGAAAATTTCTGACGTTTTTAAACATTAGAAATGTGTATTTTTAATCGTCTCTAAAAACAAGGTATGGATCCCCTTTAAAGTGTGTTGTCAGACTTATGGTTTACAAAATCTCATTGGTGGCCCATTTAAAAAAGACACCCTTTACGATTATTTTAACATTGTTTAAGATATGTATAGCCTGGAAGATTTAGTGGTAAACCAACGTCAGAGTGCAATCTACTCCTAGGCGCCAGAAGGCTATTCCACTCGTGGTTTTAAACCTCGACATGACTTTGTTGCATATAAATAGCGTCGTTAGCTGCCTTTTATGTGCTGAATCCCTACCACAGATTGTATCGTCAGCAATGCCTGTGTGACCACCAACTTAGTGGCACGTGAATAATAGGACTCCGTTTTCAATTAACATTTTGTATTTAATAAAATAGAATTATACAATTGTTAATTTAATAAGTAAATACCAACATTTTTTACTTCTCAAAATCCATAATACAATTTAATGTATAAACGGTTTAGTAAGTGAAAAAATAATGTACTACATTTATATAAGTTAACATTGAACACTAAGATAAGAAGATAAATTCATAAGGAATGTACATGATGTTTTGTAACAAATAACTGGTATAGACATACCAAATAAAGCTAGTTGACATACAAAGAGAAGCTTACAGCCTTTGTCTGCCAATAACGGAAACTAGGAAAAACTAATTTTGGAATCTAAGGGCAATATTGGACTCATTTGTTTTAGAGATACGTAACTTGAGTAGAAAAAACTCCGAAACCAAATACATAAATAGCACTTTATCAATAATCATTCAGTATATTACAATTAGATAATGAGCAGAATTTTACTAGAATATAATATGTTATGCTAATTGAAAAGTGTAACTCAATGAAAATAAACAATCATGATCAATTTTATGTTTGTTTCTTTCTTTCAGATAGTTCCACTATAATTGTAAGGGGTAGTATTTTATTTTATCTAATTAAAGTTAACTGAGAACAAATACAATAAATTTTCGTAACATATAACAAAGAGTACTTATTGTATGTACATGAAATTTTATGAAAACCATTAAAATTCACTTTTTAAATAATTAAAACAATAGTGAAAGATTAATATTACATTCAAGTACATGTTAAAAATGTTTAATTTGTACTCTGATAACAATCTGGTAAGTGGTTACTGGTTTTAGTAAGACATTGCATTAGTAGCTACAATTCAAGGGAACTAATAAAAACAAAAAACAAAAATGCCACTACACACATTATGCCTATCGTACAAATATACATTATGAAGTTAGTTTTGAAAAAGATTTAGCAGTTTAAACATTTACTCTAAAACTATTTGGTAAATATAGACTATTTCCATTAACCTTTGAATATTTGCCATTTTGTTCTGGATCAACCTTTTTAAGTGCTATTTGTGGTAGTCATATGTGATAGACAACTTCTTTTAAACCATGTACATATAACGATTTAAAATATATGTACATAATCTATGCTAGTTTTAAATGTTTGTCGAGCTCCTTGTGGACGATCGTCCATTGGAAATGAACAATCATCAACTACGCCTTAAACAACTATTTCTAAATTCCAGTAGGCATTTTCAAAGTTTAATTATCCCATCTTGAGCTAAGAAAGAATAATTAACCGACTAAAACAGGAATTTCATTGTAAATTAAAAAAATGTATAACCAGTGCCTTTTTTTTAATAAGCGAACCTTTTTAGGTTGGAATTGTGGGTTTAAGTTCTATTACTATATACCTTTAATTTGATGTACTAATCGACCTATGCTCTCATGTAAGATTTGCTTTTGATTAATTCAAATTAAACTAAAAAGGTAATTTTGGTACAAGATCACTTTCAGTACTTAAAGAGCGTGGATATATCACATTCATTTATTCTCTACATAAAAAGTAATTTTCTGTGAGTAAGGAGTAGGAATACTATTAAACTAAAACCCATTTACATTTTTTTTTCGTTTTGTTTTTTTATCTGTTTGTTTTCTTAGTTGTGCCATTATTAGAACAATTACGTCTAAAAAATTATAATAGTACTGGATAGTTAACTATTATTTATTTTTATTTGATAATAATAATTTGTAAAATATATTTAAGTACATCAAACATGTATTCCTTAGTCTTTTATGATTTACCTACGCGTGAAACTCCAACAAGAATTACAGTGTTAAAATACTACTAAATACACAGTTCTTCTCAGAATATATTAACAAGGAGTTTTAATATCTTCTGTGACATTAGTTACTTGAAGATATCACTCTATAGAAATACGTTCTTAGATAGCAATATAAAAGGCTATCAAACTTTACAGCAATTCTTGGCATCTGTATTTATAAGTACCGAATGTCTTAACTCGAGAAAATAAAACTACTTGGGTTGTGTTTCTTTTAACGTTATATTACCAATCTCCGTTCCCATGTTTTATGTAGATAAAAAAAATTTCTCAGGTTTAAAAATAGTTTCATTACTCCATTAGCTTTCCATTGGCTGCAACTAAAGAGTGAGGTTTTTCCAATTAAAAAAATGTTAATGTAATAAATTGAAACTATTTTATTATTTTTATACAAGAGACTAAAATCTATTTCAACAGTGATTTTTGTATTTACTGTAAAATCCTTTTTGGTCAAATTTTTATTTTGTAGCTATGGATTTTACAAAAACCTTCTTCAAATTTGAGATGAATCTTCTTCTTAAATTAAAAGATATTTAACTAATTTGATTTAGGGTCAGTAATTTTATTTTTAAATATGTACAATTTTATTTATTATTTCTTACTCTATTTTATTCAATACAAAGTCACTCTTGAATATTTTCAACACTTTCGTTTTTATATAACCACGTACTTTCTTATATGTTATTTATTTATTTTTTTAAATCGATGATTCATGAGTAACTGTATTAAAACAAAATTAAACAAAATAATACATATTACACATTTATTTGTGTATTTAAAAAAAATACATTACTTCAAAATCTGTGTCACCTTTTTATTTTAAGTTTCACATGTTTTTTCGTCAATATGAGTTTATTGATGGTTTATTTTAAATTCTGTTACATTTATTGCTCTTTTATAAAAGTAACTGAGTAAACATCTTTTTTATCACTTCTAAAGTCAATATAGAATTAATTTTTTTGCTAGCAAAACGTTTTCTAACTATAATTTGCTATTTGGTCATTCATACATATTATTTTATGTATAATGCAAGTGTTACTCAATAAAATGGGAATAAAATTTCAAAACGTAAAGAATGTATTTAAACTATGTTTCCTAATTTAACAAAATATATTGTAATACATATTACAATTGGTTTCCAGCTAGCTATTTAAATAAATTTTTATTATTAACAATATTAAACACACGAAATATTTGTAAAATGTTACACTTTATTATAACAAGTAAAAATAAATGTACCAAAGCTTTTTTTAATATGTTACATAAAATATTTTCAAAATAAATTTACAATCTAAAATTATCTGCACTGAAAATGGAATTTAATTTGGAGTAAAACAGTGATGTTAGGAGAGAAAACCGAGATTATTTGTTGCAAAGAGACTCCCAAAGTCCCTTGGGACTTTGGAGTATAAGAGGATCATAAAAGGCGATCCCGTGTTATATTTACTTGTCAGCGGTAATTCTGTGGGCACTGCAGTACCACTTCTGGGGGTTTACACCAGCCTGGAACCTTAACTCACATCCACCATGAAAATAATATATTCATATTGTATAAAATACACTTATATTTCTTTTAAATAGTTATATTTTTTATTAAACTGCTAATAAAATTAAATATTAATATCGTAAAACATACTGTAAAAAAAATTACGAGTGTAAGACCCTCAAACATTTTATCCTCGTACTTTTTTTTATACATGACTGTAATATTTTGAACAAACAGTTAACATCGCTTACAAAATTTTAATCTTAAATGGTTAACATGATATTTATTATAATCATAAATACCATCCTATACGTTTAAGAGTATAAGATACATGCAAAGATAATTAATAACAAATTGGGTTCATATTATCAAACTTCTTAGCTCGATCTCTTTACATAACTTCCTACACCACGTTACCTTATGTTAGATATTTCCAATGTATTCTATAGATTATTGCATCTACTTTACTAACGTTATATGAATAGTCTAACTTTTTTAGAAAGATTTAGACCACGTCATTGAAAATTAGTGATGACGTTGACACTAAATATTTAATTACAACTAATTAAACTTCCGAAAAACAAATAAGATAACAGGATGTTATGTCTAAAACAAACTTTTGCAATAAAGAGAATTGAATCTTTGAGAACTCAACATCCACCCCTATACAATTTGTGATGCCACATTTTTTACCCTTTTGATTAAAAAGAAGTTTTTGAAACCTGCAAAAGCCTCCTCAGATATTGTGAGTGATCCCTCCAGGTTCAGACGCTAGTGAGGGAAGGATCTCGATTGAATCACTCTGAATCACTTTTAAGTTCCTTTAATGTAAACCATAATAATATTGAATGAATACTATCTTTAGTTTCTCAAATGAATGGGTTCACTATTTACTCTGAAATATTTTTCAATTTACGTTCAAATGTAACCTATTTATTTAAATAACTAATCAAATGTGTTTAGGGTTATTTTATTAGGTAAAAACAACATAAGATCAATACTAGGTAAATTAAACTTATTTTCAAATTGTAAATTCATAATTAATTGTATAATTCCAATACGAACATTATTGTCCTATTCTTTAGACGTCTCCTTTAAAATAGGGCTCCATAGTAAAATAGTGAATTTGAAGCAGGTCCAAATGTTAAAAAACCCCCTATTTACTTTTTATTTACGATTAATTTCTGAAAGACCCTTAACAATAAAGTTTACTGGTAAACAGAATGTATAGTAAGTTTATAGTCAGTTTCAAATTTACAAATTTAACGAAGAGATTAATAGAGTAGGATCCTTGCAAAAGTAAACAATTTTTGTGTTAGGCAATTGGTTACTGAGCTTTTAAAAGATAATTTTGAACTAAATTCATTTAAAATGCTACTCATATCCCATAAACGCCATAGATTGCTATAGATAGTGTTACACTTACATTATGTGGTAATAAGATTTTATTTTCTAAAAACATTTCGTGTTACTAAAAAATAATGATGTTGCTGACACAAAATAATTAAATACTCTTAACTGAATTCCCAAGAGTCCAATAAGATAACAGGATGTTCTGTATAAAACAAACTTTTGCAATAAACGGAATTGAATTCTGAGGATTCAATACTCGTCCCACATACAAGCAGCTTGTATATGACCGGCTCTCTGAACCTTTTATACCAACGAGAACAACTTCACTGGCTAACAAGCTCGAAAACTACTTCAACCTTCTTTTATCTCCTGGAATATTTTTCGTTTTAACAATTTGTTACAATGCCACGTATTCTGTTAGTTTATTTTATTTTAAAGGATTAGTTTTATTTCCATATCTTAAACTGTAACAATATAAATATGTAATTGACTTGGGAACTATATATTATTTTAGATTAAACGTAAATTTCAATCAGCTACATATGATTTTATTTCCATAGTAAAATCATGACTTTATTTATCTAAATATTACAAATCATGATACATCCAAATGCGTTTGATAGGTTTAAAGTTATATATTTTTTTAGAATTTGTTATGGTTTATTTAACTAAAATGTTTTGTTTTATTTCAATCATTTAAAAGTTTGTTGTTTTAAAGGACATTATTAAAATTAACAGATAAGTTTATGTTAATGAGGCTGTTTGTTAATAATTTTCCAGGCTACATACTATTTATGTTGTTTTGTTATTTTCTTGTTTTGTTATTTTTCATCATACTGTTATTTTGTGTAGTTTTTATAAAATTCCATTACCTTAAAAATATTAAAGATAACGTCTATAGAGTTATACAAAAACACTAATATTAGGTAGGTGGTTGAGTGACTTTCAGGGCCCATTAAGTGTACGTTGGATGAGTTGGTAGTCGCGAATAATTCGGAAGGTGGGTGGGTATTTGTATTAACAATATGACGTATCCAAAGCATTGTGTAGTGGAGTTGAGTTAAATGATAACTTAAATAGCATATGTTTTTAAGAGATATAGATGTTTCCAAGCCACATTCGTTATCTTATACAGCTTTCAATACTATCTATGCTATTATGTCATTTTGCAAATTCGAACCATAGTACTTCAAAAAATATTTTTCTTTTATACTGTTTATCAATTCTCACAATTTTATTACAAAGCAATTTTTATTTTCTAATCCCATTCTCACATAAAAAGCACATATACAAAAGGTAAAATAGTTACAACTCGAGCCTGTAGGCTGTTTGCCCATGTAGGCTCATTTCCTATCTTTTAAAATACACTATGTTTTTAGTAAATTGTAATAAGGTAGTATTCACAATTAACTGTTGATCTAGTATTACGTATATTTTATTATATATTAATTGTTTTTTAATACTATCCTAATGTTAATTTTGCCTAAACTGTTAAGGGAAATAAACGATATTTCAGTACATGTTCAACTAATATGCAGTTCCTCTCACCTGCATACAAGCCCATTTATCTTTTGTAGGCTTGTTGGAAACAAGGTTTATATACAAGAGTCCTCATACAAGTACACATCAGTATCTCACAGGTAGCATATACGTCATAGGCAGGCCTCACCTGTGATTTTTCTAACTTCACTGCTATAAACAAAACAAACCGCAATCATGTAAAACATTTGATATTCGGACTCTCGGTGACACTTCAGTCAGCATTGTTTAATTTCGAAAGTGGTTTAGTTTTGCATCCATAGGGTTATTTTTGTAAAATTCTTATAGATAGGTAAAAACAGTTATGTTATTTACGAAAATAAGTTTTGTATATGATACACCTTTTTTTATTTACAATACTATAGCACTGTATTAAAAAAACAAATACTGGTATTTGTGATGCCCTAAATATATTTAAAATTGTTCAATACATAAATGCCTAATGCATTCTAGCTTTACTATCTTAAAAGTATCCTAAATGAAGTTATAAGATGGGAAAATTTTTATTCACTGGTAGTTTAATTTCAATGCCTATTTTTTAAACTAACAATTGTAAGTGACATTTAAATACATTGCCGTATATACCACTGTATGTGTAAGGGTGGGCGGGTGGGTCAATACCACTGTACGTGTATGGGTGGGCGGGTGGGTTAATGCCATTGTACGTGTATTAGTGGGCGGGTGGGTCAATACCACTCGACGTGTATGGGTGGGTGGATGGGTCAATACCTCAAGCTCAGACCGAGGCTTATACCGAGGTGGAGACCGAGGCGGAGACCGAGGCGGAGACCGAGGCGGAGACCGAGGCGGAGACCGACGTGGAGACCGAGGTGGAGACCGAGGCGGAGAGCAAGGCGGAGATCGAGGCGGAGACCGAGGCTAAGACCGAGGTGGAGACCGAGGCGAAGACCGAGACGGAGACCGAGACGGAGACCGAGGCGGAAACCAAGACGGAGGACGAGGCAGAGACAAAGGTGGAGACCTAGGTTTAGTGTCATTAGCTCAAATAACTAACGTTAATCTTTATATAAAAGTAACAACATTTTAGTCTTACTACATAACTAAAAATACAGTTAAACCCTAGTAGTTAGTAAGGCCATAGGTCAGCCTAAAGGTAAACAACACTCTGAGGTAAACAATTCCTTAACATACTTAATATGTTTACCAGGCATTACAAACATCATATTGTTAGTTAATTTGAAATCATTCACACATTTGCACATAAAATTAAACAATGTCAAACCAATTAGAGGGACGCTTATAATATTTATTTAGTTGAGAGGGTAACCACTCAAGCTAATATGGAATCTTCTATAATGTAATTATATAGATAACAAAATTATTATTGCTGTTTATTGGTAGAATGGTTGTTAAATTTTATATCACGAAGTTTAAGTTTAAATATTTTTTTTTATTTTAATAATATAACCGTAAGACAAATATAACCGATTGCTGTTAATAGGTAAAAAATATATTAAAAAGAGACTTCTTCCTTTAATGCTAAATTTACAAATTGCTTATAACTCTGTAAAATTTAGAACCTTTTATAAATTTTGTAGTTTTCACAAGTTATGCTTTTGGGGAGTTAAGCCTTGAAGAACCATTATCATGAAGTAAAGGGTTATTGATTAAAATTTAACTTAGAAATCTTAAGATATAATATGGTACTTTATTTATTTTATATTTCTCAGACTAAACGTCATATTATGGGCGAATATAGAATGAGTGAATATTTACAAACTAAAGCTAAATATACTTTATAAAGTGTCGTTAAATATCAGCCGAATTACAAATAAGCTGACAGTGGTCATCAGCCGATCCCTTTTTCGTTTTATATGATACTTTTTCATAATATAGAATAAAATCTATCCGATAACGTTTAGCTTATAAAGTCTCAGTTTAACCAACAAGTATAGGCCTAGTATAGTATTGTGAAATATCAGATCTAAAGAAGCGTCAGTTTCCTATGGGATTCCCCCGTGGATCAATTCTAGTCCCAATATTGTTTTTAATACACATATTCATGGTCTAACGTAAGTTGTTTCTCCTTATGATATTAAACTGATGGGAAAACAGTTCTCATAAGGAATTATGGCTACGTAACTTTGTAAACTGTTGCAGTTAGGAAAACAAATTGTTGCAGTTAGCTCGAGTATTTCCTGAAAATAATTTAGGACAATTAGGCAATCTCTCTTTTAAACAAGACTAATTCAAGAAATTACATAAAATCAACCCTCCTCACTTTCGTAATGGGGGATATAATAAGGTCACTTTTGTATACTTGAAAGTTATATATGATGCATAATGAATATATTAGATTTTACTATACTAAACTTAATAGTTTAAGCACAACATAAGCTGAACACTATAAATTTTACAAATAAATGGTAGTAATTTTCATTAGATCGTATATAATTATACGGTAAGGTAATACAACCGTATTAGCAAAGTTATATATTCCTGTATTCCTGAGTTATATTTTATTTTTAATTTTAATTTCTTTAATACTAATCAACCGGGGGTATTTCTCAATACACAAAAATGAAATATTTAAACAATTACAAAAGCAAGCATTGCTCCATAAAGTTTTAACTATATTGAAAAGAAATCAAATTCATTTAAGAATATTTATTATTCGTTTAATTCATATGCAGATAAGTCTTGTTAATATTTAGGTTAAAATCACAGAGGAAGTTAATTAATTACCCCCGCCAAGTCTCATTTCATGAAGTCAATATTGAACTAAACGAATTAAATTTTGGTTAAAAAGTTATCTTAGTTAACTGAAATTGGTGTCAAATTATTAAAAAATTAAAGTTGAAAAAGGATAAAATTACTTGACAGGAATTAATCCAGTTTCTTATAAATTTACATACTTACTGATCTTTATAATATATTAGACAACTTGTTGAACCAAAATAACAGATTATCGTTTGTTAAATCGTTGATAATTATTACATGAAACATAATAATATCATAAAAATATTTATTATTATATAAACTCATATAGCGTCAATAGTTGTAAAATTAGCATATCATAAAAAATGTTAGAGAAGACAAAAGTCTAAAATATTTATGGAAATTCAATGAAAGACTTTTCCATTACATATAGATGATTATTAAAATAAATAATGGTTACTATAAAAAAACACTGACACGTTTACAAGAAAACTTGAATCAACTTTTCAAAATAATCCTCGGTTTCTTATATTATTTCCATTCATAAAAAATTCTATCTATCATAATATCACTAAAACCTTAATAATTAGACATATTTTGTGTAGAGCATATACAATATTTTAATAATTTGTTTTACGATACGTAACAGAATATAAATATAATTAAGTTATTTTGTAAATGGTTACGCACAATCAATCATCGGTGGTATGAAAAGTATTGAAATACATCGCCTGGCAAAATAAAAATATCTTAAGTTATTTTTATTATTGTTATTATTTAAGAATAAATTAGTACGAAATCAATTTTCAACAAGCTAAAAATGTACAGCTGATCATATTAGTTTCTTAAATAGTTTAAATCTTAGAATGTCCTTGGTTTTCTCAATACTATGGACTTCAATTTATTTTTAAATCCAAACTTTATTTCAATATTATTTAGGTTAAAAACAACACAATAAACACTTCATGATAATAAAAAGTAATAAAAGGATATTTTTAAATTATTTGACCCTTCTTTCTATATCTGTCAGCCAATGAAACAAGACCAGTATAAATTAAACTGTATTTTGTCCTGGCATTCATAATGACAATGAATATTCATGACCATTTCTTGATTATTTCTTTAGAATTGCAAATGAATACGAGATATTACAACAAGTTATTAATATCGCTTGCTATTTTAGTAAATTATGGGTTTATGTTAATGAATGTGAAAAAAACAATTAAACATTATTTTGTTAAAGTTTTTAAAATAACAACTTAGATTTCTTCAGATGAAATTGGCAAACTCCATTGCTAGGTACACAGATGTCCTATAACGATTAAAATAGTAACATATATGAAAACGCTCTCTTTTGACAATAACCGTGCTTTAAAAAATAATTTATCAAATTCGGATTGCAAAACAGTTGTTTATTTATAATTTTAATAAACATTTGTTTTTGAACTAAATTTTTTCCCCATTGCCTATATGCTTCAGAATAATCATTTTGATTTATTCGGTAGAATATAATAAACTAAAATATTTAGATAATACTGCTACAAATAAATTTTTAGAAAAGTGTAGCAGTAAAATAATGCTTTATTTCTTTACCAGAGTGCCCTTAACAAGATGGTAAAATGATAATAACACATGGTTTAAGGTACTAAATATATAACAGACATGTAATCAAGTAAGGTAGAATGTTAGACGTTAGTGTAAATAGTTCCAACGGTGAACAAACAGAACATAACAGACAAAAGAAATAAGTGAAATGTAGAAGTTCCTGCTCGCTGATTTCTTAGAACATGCTGAGGACTCGTATAACGTTTTTCCTGTTTTTGTTCTGAAAATAGTTCTTCACCTTACATGCTTTTCTTTTTTTTATCGTGATTAACGTGTAGCACATTGATATCATTTTTCCGCAATTTTTGAGAGTCTGCGTTTCTATCAATGATTTTTTGTTCAGTCTGCGTTTTTAGAAATGATTAGTAATTTAAAATTAGTAATATTTTACCCTTTTAAATTTGAAACATTTTACTGTAGTGGAAAAATAATTTTTTGTTAAATCAAAACATCAGTAAAAAATCTGTGTATGAACTGATAGTAAAATAAAATATACTTATTTCAAAATAAAGTATCGAATTATTTTTGGATAATTCGATAAGAGTATTATGGAATGAATTATTATAAGGAATGACGAGTCATACAATCGTGAATATTGTCACGAATAGTTTTTAAAGAGGCCTTCTATTAAACAAGAAGTCCTAGACTGTAGTCACCGGTGTACGTATCGTGTTTTTCAATCCTGTTAAAACTTCCCTTCACGTAATATGCCATTAGATAAAAAATGTTATTAAAGAAGAGTTTTTACGTAAATAAATCTTAGGATGTTTAAATAACAAGTAAACAATGTTAGTATTATATTTTATTATTTGCTTGTCACTTACGTAGAAAGTAGAAATGAAAATATTTTAAAACTTATTTAATAATGTGTTTTTCTTTATTTATACATATTTTTATTTTGCATTTTCAGAGTTTATTTGAGGTTTTTATTATTTTACAGATGTTTCATTTATAATATTTATATAGCTCCATACTATTTCAATAAAAAAATAGTAATAAGTATATTTCTATACTAGATTTCTATTGTTATAAAACCACTGGGAGATGTAATTGAACTGCAGGAAATTACTGTCAGACTTTTACTAAGAGATATTCATTATTTAGAATTTCGTCAAAATGTCATTTGGTGACACATTGCCACACAAACAATACATTTCAATGCACAAATCCCAATTATCGATATTATGTCTGGTATTTTTAGCCTTGAATTCTTTGCAGTATTCAAATTAGAATATAAGTGTAACAATCAAGCATTACAATTGTTTCAGTTAGGAGTAACAAATTTAAACAGAGTTGTTGAGTCTGGCCACAAAATGGTGGTTAATACATAATTCTCTCCAATATTAAAATACCTAAGGCTTAATTTAAAGAAGAATAAAATGTACATAATAAATGTTAATCATCCTAAAGATGAAACATCAAATGTCTATTTTTCAAGCTTAAAACGAGCATACATATTAAGAACGTCTCATTTAAATGGAATTTTATTAAAAATGTTCAAAAAAACAATAATGTTTCATAAAACTCAATTTAATTTGCTTTTCTACTACCGTATTTAGTATGGTTTTAACATACTGCAAAAACTAAATGATCTAAGAATAATACGAGCATAATTAATTTCATCCTAAAAACACTCTTTAAATTGAGCTGGTCTCTTTATCATGAAAATTATATATCTACTAAATAATTTATATGTGTCTACTTAGATTATTTTATATACATTTATTTTATATTTGAGAGTAAATATATTTTTCTTCTTAGATATCTTAACTAAGCTTAGTAAAAAGGACATACATTTTGAAACTGGTATGGCCTAATAACAGTTTATCTACATCTAGTAATTTTATAATTACATAACGTATAATTGAATAATTCTCGAACTTAAATCCCATACAGTAATAGGTGCTCTAACTGAATAAAAGATCACATTAAAAGATTTTAAAACACGTGACCAGTACGTATTAGGTAGTATGAAAGTGTTCAAAAGCTACGCAAAACATCCACACAACAAAAGGGAGCCATTTATTTGGCCTTTTGTTATTACAGGATAAGATACTGTTTTTAATCAAAGCAAAAGTTGAGGCATTTATGAATTTTTAATAATTAATTAACTTCTCTCTCATAATACCCACGTTTCAGTCTAGATTAAAGCACACGATAAGTTATTGTTAGTAACAAACTGTATATTCACAATAGTTTAATATTTCATTCCTAATGCTGTAGTAGTCTTGAACATACTTTTGTTAATTAAGAATTATTATTGTTCAGTTTTAAAATTGTTTTACTATATATCTTATTAAAATAAAACGACAAAAGCTCACATATTTAAATTAAACAAACTTAAAATGACATATATAATTTATGAATTGTTTATTTTATATTTTTAAGTAACATTTAACATTTTATTTTACAAATATATTTAACCTTAGACCTTCACACTCGCCCAGAAGTTTTCTTCAAATAAAATTCATTAAATTTGAGGATACAAAATTATTTTAAATAAAATATGAAACAAATTATTTGTAGGTTATAATAGTAAACACATTAGTAATTCCTTGTTATGTGGGTACATAAATACATTAACAAACGTTTTATTGTTAATATCGACCACCTACTTCACACAGAAAAACTCACACACGTCAGTAGTATTGACCCACCCACATACCTATACACGTACAGTGGTATTGATTCGCCCACTCCCCCACACACGTACAGTGGTATTTTTAACTATTTATGTAAATTGTTTTATAATAAAATAGTTAATATTAATACGATATATATTATTATTAATTAATGTTACTGAATAATTTTACTTCTAAACTGACAACAAAGGTCGTTCAATACACAACACTAAATCACACTTTAAATGTCCAATGCTAAAGGTAATTTTACCCAATTCGTAAGATCCGGAGAGAATCCGTAGGAAGCGAGATAATTTTAATGTACATGGTGAGAAGCTTTTCAACACTTTCTGAAAATTGAGGTAAATGATATCACCTTGTGATCAACACCCAACCACAGATCACACCCGCCCATGCCCGTACACGTATAGCATTATAGAGCTACCTTCCCACCCATACCCGTACAGAAGATTTACGGTAGTGATGAACCCATACTCAACCATACACAGTGGTAATGACCCTCCCCCCACCTTTACACTTACCATAGTAATGACTCCCTTACACACGAACACTGGTAACGAGCTTCACCCCCACCCATTTACTTACAGTGGTAGTGACTCCCTATTCACTCACTCGCACACGCACACACTCACTCACTCGCACACGCACACGCGCGCGCGCGCGCACACACACACACACACACACACACACACACACACACACACACACACACACACACACACACACACACACACACACACACACACACACACAAACAAACAAACAAACAAAAACACACACACACACACACGCACGCACGCACGCACGCACAATAATGATTCATGAAGTTCCAATTATTTGTTTACCACCGAATGCGCTCTACGTGTGTAAGTACTTTTTAAAGTGATAAGATAAGGTCAGCAATATCGGATAGTAAATACCACAGTGGACGTAAAAATTATGCGCTAGTGAACTAACGGAAACGAAAAAAGGTAGTGGTAGTCAATTAACAGAAACAATTCGAGAAATATTAAAATTCAAGTAGAATTTGTAAATAGGAAGCAATATTAAGATTATATTTATATTCTCTAGAAAGGCATACGCAAACAAATCGTTTTTGTCTACTGTAGATGCAAACTCAAGCTATTTATTTCTGTTAATAACAACGAAACGGTAGAGATATTACATTTCAAAATGAAGTGAAATGGAGTTGTAATTACTATGAAAGAGTCATTACATCTGTCTCGATGGTAATGAAGATGATTTCTCACTCTGCTTATTGCTCATCCCTTCTTCATCTATCCAACTCTTACTGTAAAATTATATAATTTCCTTAGATTTATTTTGCAAAAATTGGTTCCTCAATAACAAATACCAAATTATTTATAATATCTTTCATACTTTTACTTAATGTTTACTACGTAAATGTGGTAGGTTTATAGAATTTATTAGTTACAGAGTTTAAGAGTGTTTGAAGATATTTCAACATTACGGGGAGGGGGAGAGAACTATACAGCCCCATGGTTGCTAGGAAAGTCCACAGAGAACCGATTCAGTTGAGACGACAGTTCGTTAGTTAGAAGTTGTAAGGAAAAGTGAAGTTCCATACATGTCGAAACTATCCATACATGTTGAAGGGAATATGGGTAGTTTAATCTTTGGAAAAAGTTTAAAGACTATTTTCGTTTGTTTAAAAATTGCCTATTACGATTTGTGTTTGGGTAATTATTTATTTACAACTCTGATCTCAAGTGATCATTCATGTCAACAAATACCTAATATATTCAAATAATATGTGTAGAATGCTTACATAAGGTGTTGCAATCATGGTATCATAACAACTCAATAAACCATTTAGAGCTATAGCTAAATGTCAGCTCAGTCTCCTTACTTCTGTTTATTAGACTTTTTTTGGCTAAGTATTTGCATTTATTTATTAATATATTCACTCGTTGTATTTCTTACTGTTCGTTCTATACACGTAAGTTTTAATATTAAAAAAAATGTATTTATTAATTCTTTATGGTTAGGTAAATACATGAAGACAGCTAATTGTTCATGACAATCCTATAATGTAAACCATATCTGTTTACACTCACATGTCCAGTATACACTAACTGATGCTTGTTAACTAACTAGTAGTTAGCTAATTTACAATAGTTCAGGACATCTCCTGAGAATCACATAATATCAGAATGCAGTTAGGTAGTTGTTGAAGTTTCAAGCAACTATGGGATTTGTCTGCTCAAAACAATCATGCTCCGGTGAAATTCAGTTAGCAACTCGTGTTTGGAGAAACAATAGGATTTGTAGAGCGTACCTGTTTTCAAAACTCATAACAACATGTAACATTACTTCCACAGAGAGATTTACACCTTTTACCTTTAAGTAATATAATTGTGATTTTTCAATCTCTAACAATTAATGTAGCAAAGCTTGATATTTTTGACATAAAACAATTATTTTTAAATTGATAAATAAATAATAAATTTATGTTAGATTGATCTAAATCAAACACAATTGCCAACAATAAAAACTATTTAATTTTCTTTATATAGATATTTATTTGAATTATTTGTAGTATATGAATGGTTTTCCAGCCTTATGAAGAACTAAAACACATAAAATATATAAAGGAAACTATCATATACCTCTGATAGGTTCTACATCATTCAGTTTCAGAAGTACAAAATATAGTAGCTAGGAAAATTAATCAGTTACCTAAAGCATTAACCTCAGACATCATAAATAGGCTAATGACAAATGTCGCGTAGTTTTTATAATTCGTAACTAGTTCTTTTTTAAAATATGTATAATATAACATGTCTTTACAATACACACTGCTGTTTATCACTAATTTCTACTTTAACTGATAGAGTAAGTTTTAATTTGCTTGTCTCTTGTCATTTTTTTTTTTTTTTTTTTTTTTTTTAATTATTGTTACATATCTAATACACTGACCTGAAAATGTACCACCTTGGCGAGCCCTGGCCGAGCGGTCTAAGGCGTCAGGATTATGAGCTTGGGTTAGAGATATACCTGGTTCGAATCCGGCCTAGACTGGAAATTTTATCAGTTATATTTATGTCCTACTGTACTGGTTGGCTCCCTTACTCTGTCTGAATAAGTTCCTCAGACAGCTAATTAGTATTTGAGGAATGGGCAAAGTAAGGTTATGATATAGATCGGTCCCTCCTTTAAGAAAAAAAGTAGTTACTTCTGCACATAGCTATTTATATAAAATTATTTATAATTCTTTTTTTAAATTCTAAATCCATATTTTATTTTACTCTTAAAAAACCCTGAACCATACATGTTTTTCTTTAAAATGTAATGTAATTTTTTCTATTTATCTTTAAATGATGTAAAACTTTTTATCGATCAATTAGCATTTACCTTGTCCTGAGGCAATTTACTTATCTCTCCACTATCATCTACTACAGATTATATTTACGTTAAAAACTAAGTTGGGATATAATTTTCTCAAATTAAATTTACAAGACTAACTTCATGGTTGTAAATTGGTATAAAGTTAGTCATATCTATCATATGATTTTTTTTAAATCCTTATTATGAAAAAATAATAAATCTATGTATAAATTTACAGTTACCATACATACAAGCGATCTAATGTCTACCTAAGCGATCTAATCAATACCACTGTACGTGTATGGGTGGGTAGGTCAATACGAACGTAACTACGACGTGGCAAGTTAATTACTTACTGCTTATTTCCAGTACTATGTAACTACGACGTGGCAAGTTAATTACTTATTACTTATTTCCAGTACTATGTAACAACGACGTGGCAAGTTAATTACTTACTACTTATTTGCAGTACTATGTAACTACGACGTGGCAAGTTAATTACTTACTGCTTATTTCCAGTACTATGTAACTACGACGTGGCAAGTGTTTATACAATAGGTGACATCCCAGCTCGGTTACATTACAGACTGAGGTCGATTTAATACAGCTAGACATGGCTCTGTGTGGGGAGCAGTTTTCAAACATAGGAGTAGCAGATGTGCTGTGTATCAAAGACTGGTTCTGTCTAACAAATATATTAAATTAAAGTTTAAATGGTGACTCCCCGTGCTTCCCCTCCGTTACAGTTACAAATTGTTTAAATTAAAGCAGTTTCCCTCACACTTTATTGCAAAAGGTTCCTGGCCGTTAGCTCCTTAACCTTACTATGCCCCTATAGACTACTAATCTGTATGGGGAACTTATACTGACAAAGGGGATAAACCAGTACTGTATCTTTACTCGTAATTCCAGTCCAGGCCGTATACTAATCAGCCCTATCTCTAATCCAGGCAAAAACCCTGACAACTTAGACCGCTCGGCCACCGGTCTTACCAACAACCGGGAATTTTATCCTTTTATACTATCGGTTAGTTAATAAATGTAAAACCTAAAAACAAGATTGCAATTATTGCTACAATAATAATTTATTAATAAAAACTTATAAATGTAAACCAAGTTGGTATGCACAAAAGTAAACTCTACGAAAGGAATAAATTAATTATTATGCAATGAAGGTTGACAAATTACGCTTTTACATGCAGATGATGACATTTATAGCCTTGTTGTTGTTTTCTGTAATAATTGATGCGACAAACATAACTTTCCTTTGACTTTGCTCCTCTGCGAATCATATTTAACAGTCTTAAAACATTGTAAATTTTACAGTAATATAAATGATACTGTAAAATGAAAAAGTTTAAACTTAACTTTTACTTTTAAACGTTTCTTTTAAACAGTTCATACATTTTCTTTTTTTCTGTAACTTGAAGATTAATCAGTGTTTTGCCTATATCAATCGAGTTTAGTTAGTTGTGATCAGCATTTAATGTTTACAACCTACAACCTTTATAAGAACGTTTCTCAAATATATAAAATGTTACATTAACAGCATATTTCGGTGAGACGCGTCCCTTCGTCTCTATGAAAAATTATTCAGTGTGAAGCGACTCTGCCTCGAGTGTGTCGGGTAGTGGCCGGCGAGACGTACAAAGTTTCCCTGAACGAAAGATTAATCTAATCCGAGAGAGCGGAGAAAAATCTCTGAAGACCGAGTGAGAGCTTCACTTATAAGTTGAAAACCCACCACGTAGTCGCCAGGAGCCTGCCCAAACTGAGTTACTTGCTACTTATCAGCAAGTAGCCCGGTTCCACAGAACTCCTCCCCTGACCAGATCTCGGTTACTTGCTACTTATTGGCAAGTAGCCTGGCTCCCCAAAACCCCATAAATTCACCTGTATATGCATGGATGGGCGGGATTGATTTATGTATGGGCATGGATGATACATCCATCTATACAGGTGTATTGATGGACATCCATACGTATATGCATGGATGGGCGTGAAACTTGGTTAATACACCTGTCTGTGCATGGGTGGAGTTATACATATTCAATTTTATAAACTATTAAGAACGAAAAAGGCAATAAAATATATATATATATATATACATATATATATATATACAGGGTGTTTCGGGATAAGTGTAAACAACTTAACCAGGAGATTCCTTACATCAAAACAACAAAAAAATATAATATTAACATGGGTCCGTAAACCAGTCGTTCTCGAGTTACAGCCAAAAAATGATTTTTTTCTATTTTAAGTGTAGTTATTGCACTTTTGGGCCTCTAGATTGAAAATTTGTAAAGATAGTTTGTTATAATGTTCACAGTTAGATAGATTATGAAATTTCAAAGAGATATCATTGATGTTTTGTACTGTAATGTTAAGTGTCGCTGAGAAAAAAATAGTTCAAAAATAAAATTTTTCCAAACATTCAAGGCCTTAAAAATGATTTTTGTTTTTGATTAGCTATTATATCATAACCGTTTGAGTATTTGGGCTGCAACTTTCCCAAAAGCTTTAGAATTTTATGGAGAACAAAATAATAACAATTTATGTATGCGTTAAAAAATAATATTTATGTAAAAACCCAAAATATTGTAAGATAACAAAATATAGAAAGGAACACATCAATTATCCAGCCAGTCAATCAAATCCATAAAACCAAAGGAAATCTTTCAGCTGAAATTTTTTTTCATAAAATCTTCAAAAATTTTTAAAATTTACAAGATCCTAAATCCTTTAAAATTCAACCACAGGACCCCACTGAGGCAATGTTTAAAAAAACGGCCTTTTCCTACACAGGATGGCTACACAAAAAAAAAAACAACAATAACAAAAAAATAAACATTGTCAACTAACAGTTTGAAAACAGAAAATACCAAAATGTTATTATAAGTTTTTTTTTTAACAAATACTGTAATCTTCTTAAGACATAAACTAATTTAGTACTTATCGGACGAATACACGAGAATTGGGTTTATTTTAATTTAACCTCATTCAATACTTATATCATCGTTCCGTCTTGTATGTTGTTGTTTTCATTGGTGAGTTGGCAGCACTGTTTCCGTAAGCCACATCTGTTTAATTTCATTGTTGAGAAATAATGTGGTTTCCTGTCCATTAAAATAAGTTTCCTCTCAGTAAGTGCTGGTGGTTTTAACTCCAAAGTGAAAGTGTATTCAAACAGTGAGTATACTGATATGCATTTTGTCTATGGGTATTGCAATGGGAATGCAAAGGCAGCTTCGGCTGAGTACAGGAGAAGATATCCAAATAGAAATATTCCAAACCCGAGAGTTTTTACCGACCTGCACAACCGACTTGAAGAGACAGGATCGGTTAGTAGGAGAAAGCGAGAGGGATTCGATCAAGTTGATGTGCATACTGAAGAAAATATTATTGAAGCAGTGCAGCAAAGTCCAGGTACGAGTGTTAGGAGACTATCAAACCAACATTTAGTGTCTTCAACAAAGGTTTGGAGAGTTCTGAAGAAGGAAAAAATGCACCCCTATTACTTTCAAAAAGTGCAAGCCCTTCACCCTGGGGACAACGATGCTAGGCTGGCATTTTGCAATTGGATAGTGGCTAACCGGAGGTTAGTTAAGTGCATTTTGTTAACTGATGAAGCCCAGTTCTCGAGAAATGGAATAAATAACTTAAGAAACCTACACAACTGGGCTACAGAAAATCCCCATAAATTAATAGAAAATCATTTCCAACAAAGGTTTTCTGTAAATTTGTGGTGTGGCCTTGTTAATGATAAGCTGATTGGACCTTTTATCATCAAGGGGAATCTAAACAGAGCCACTTATCATGCATTCCTGCTCAATGAGTTACAAAGACTCCTAGAGGAAGTCCCTCTTGGAACCATAGTAAATCTCTGGTTTCAACACGACGGTGCACCGCCTCACTCTTCAAGAGAAGTTGTAGAACTACTGCGTCAGAAATTTGGGCAAAGGGTAATAGCTAACAACGGTCCAGTACATTGGCCCGCAAGGTCTCCTGACCTTACACCCATGGACTATTTTTTATGGGGATGGATGAAATCACAAGTCTACACAACAAAGCCTAGAACAAGAGAAGAATTATTGCAAAGGATAATGAATGTAGCTGAGTCCATCAAGAACAACCCAGCAGTCGTCCGAGCGGCAACAAACTCATTGATTTCACGAGCAAGATTGTGCAGGCAGAAAGATGGTGGTCACTTTGAAAATTTCTTGTAAGGTGCACCCATGGTACCCTCGTTGTTTTGTAAATAACAGTATTATTTAACTCTAGATCTTTAATTTTTATGTGTATTTTCACAAAACATTGTGATTTGTAATTTGAAAATGATTTAAATTTTTGTTTAATAAATCTTTAAGTAAAATTTAATACTACCTTATTTTTACATTATAATTAGTGGCCTCTCTTCCACATTTATAAAAAAAGAAGATGAATTTTCTTTATCTTGAGATCAGCTTTATTATTTTATTATCTTTACAAATTTTCAATCTAGAGGTCCAAAAGTGCAATAACTACACTTAAAATTGAAAAAAATCAATTTTTGGCTGTAACTTGAGAACGACTGGTTTACGGACCCATGTTCATATAAGATTTTTTTCTGGTTTCGATGTAAGGAATCTCCTGGTTAAGTTGTTTACACTTATCCCGAAACACCCTGTATATTATAATTTACCTAAATATATTCTCATCTGTAAACGTTTAACATTAATTTTCTAAAGTAAATTCACTTTTGAACACAAACTAAGTTTATTAAGTAAAAATATAATTTTTGTATATCGGTTAATTAAATTTAATCATTTTAAACAACGTTGTCACATGATGCACTAACTTTAAAAGTCATTATGCCTACCTATGTTTATAATATAACTGGCATATCATTTGCTCGAAACATTCATAAGATTAAAAAATACTAGTCATTTCTTAACCCTTTTAGTGCCAGACAGAAGGTACAATTTGTAAGATTTAATGAATTTTTTTTTATTCCCTCCTTTGTAATAGTAGCATTAACACTTATTTATATTTACTTGGAATGAAAAACTTTTGTAGTAGTATAGTAATAGTAAACAACCAGATTTACAGTATTCAATGTTTAACTTTTATTTGCATGTTAAAACAGCCCTTTCCTTTGATATTTATTTTTTGAGTTAAAGTGAACAGTAGACAATAAATGACAGTTTTAGACTCACTTTGACCCTTGTACCCAAGTAGTGAATAAGCCCGTGAACAAGACTCACTTTTCTGGCCTCAGTCACGTGACTTTTCCAAGATGGCGGCGGTCACGTGACCGGATCCAAGATGGTGGCGTCCATTTCCCGAAAAATTTTCTAACCTCACTTTTCCTAACCTCAAATTTCCCGCCAAATTTCCTAACCTCAAATTTCCTACGCTTTTCCCGGAATTCCCCAAAATTCCCGATTTTCCCCCAAATTCCCGATTTTCCCGAAATTACCTTACTTTTTCCCCAATTTTCCCGATTTTCCTCCAAATTCCCAAATTTCCCTCCAAAATCCCACATCATACTATATGAAATTCACTGTTAACCTTGTTATACTATATAAAATTCACTGTTTTTGTCCAATATGGCGTCTTTTTCCATGTTATACTATATAAAATTCACTTTTTTTGTCCAATATGGCATCTTTTTCCATGTTATACTATATAAAATGCACTTTTTTTGTCCAATATGGCATCTTTTTCCATGTTATACTATATAAAATGCACTTTTTTGTCCAATATGGCGTCTTTTTCCATGTTATACTATATAAAATGCACTTTTTTTGTCCAATATGGCATCTTTTTCCATGTTATACTATATAAAATTCACTTTTTTTTGTCCAATATGGCATCTTTTTCCATGTTATACTATATAAAATTCACTTTTTTGTCCAATATGGCATCTTTTTCCATGTTATATTATATAAAATTCACTTTTTTGTCCAATATGGCGTCTTTTTCCATGTTATATTATATAAAATTCACTATTTTTTCCAATATGGCGTCTTTTTCCATGATATACTATATAAAATGGACTTTTTTTGTCCAATATGGCGTCTTTTTCCATGATAAACTATATAAACTTCACTTTTTTGTCCAATATGATGCTTTTTTCCATGTTAGACTATATAAAATGGACTTTTTTTATCCAATATGACGTCTTTCCCTCCTCAAAATTCCCTCCCAAAATTCCTCATCCAATATGGCGACCTTTCCCTTCGGGTACTTCCGGTGACTGTCGGTACCTTCGTACGCTCTTAGCCTATGATGCACGCGTCGTCTGCTGGTCGGGTGCGCATGCGCCCCTTGTTACTCTACTCTATGTGCTCGACCCGATCGTAGCGCACCTGGTGGCAAAACTTAGCACATCCT
>JAQJVL010005094.1:0-38283 GCA_035578905.1 Stictocephala bisonia
TTTCTACCCCAAATGAATGGGATTTCAAGAAACGCTTTTTTAGTAGGTCTCTAGGATACAAGTATAACTTTCCTCAAAATATCAACAAATCTGTTTATTGATTCCAGATTTTTCGTGATGAGTGAATTCATTGTGTTTGAATTATAAACATTAAAGACAACATTTACAGTAAAATACCAATTTGTAAAGTAAGTTTTTACTGCAAATATCACATTTAAGTCACATTTAAAACCCCTCATGAAGTATAAGTAACATTTCTTCACGATAAAAACGCGGTCGTTAATCATCCTTGGCGGTGTATTTAGCCGACATGTGTACAAATAGATAAAGAAGGCTGTGGGAGGAAGTGGCTATTAATGGTTACATGTTATTTATACCTTAACTGTTCAAAGACTCTATTTACTTCTTTTTACCAGATAATTGATATTCATGATAAATAATATGTAATTACAAATTTTTTTCAAGATACTCAACAAAAAATATATAATTTGTTTATTTTCTGTTTATAGTGAATATGTATTGTTTAGAATAAATTACATGTACACTTTATTAAATTTTTACTGTCATAGTTGCGATATCATAGTTCAGCCACTACATGAACCTGGAAGTATATAAGGCTTGAGGATAGTTACGAATGGAACAAAACCACCTTCCCCTATATTTTTTCTTTATGTCTTTCAAGCTTTTAGAAAGACTTATCCACAACAGAATACCTCCCACTCTAAATCTAATATAATACTTTGACATATTTGTTTACAGTAGGATCGATATTAATAAAAACGTATTACAATTATCATTTACGAATCTTACAGCAACAGTCAGGAGTAAATCTGACGGTGAAATACTACAGCTTTTTTTTCTATATGACTCATAGAATCCATTTTCAGTGCCACAATTATAAGAGTCCAGAAAAAAGAAATTCCAAATAACTTAATGATGGTCTTTCCATGGTTCATCCTCCCTTTCCGTTAAATGTGTATGACACTGGCATCCATGTCTATTTTCGGTGATAGTCAGGGTCCGCATGTTGTGTAGGGAGAGAAGTGAGTAGAAGGCTACTGAAAATAGGACCAATACTACGTGGTTCAGATTCCGCCTAAAACTGTAGGTCCCTTAGTTGCCTTGGCTATTGATATATTGGGACTGTACGTCGTTTTTTTACTATAAATTTTAAGATAAAATTTAGAATAATGTATTAATTTGTAAAGTAAGTTTTTTGTATGCTTTTGCTATAAACAAGTGATTTTAAAGTCGGCCAAACACCCCCATGGAAGTACGAGTAACTTTTCTTCTCATGGATATAACAAATCCATGTTTGTGTTGGGTGGTATTTAGGGTCTGGATGTTGTGTAGGGGAGAGTAGCAGTCTTCTCAAATAGCTGAAAACAAGACCAATATAATATTTTTTTTTTTTTTTTTTTTTTTTATTTATTCGTAAGACGCCGATCGTCAAGATATGGGCGAATATGGATTTCGAATGAGTGTGATGAGTGTAGATGAGTGAATGTAGTCATTGTTACAAACTAAGGCCGACTATTCCTTAAAAAGTGTCATTAATTAATAGCCCAATGACAAATGAACAGCCAGTGATTATCAGCTAATCCTTCTCAAAATGTATTGACTCTGATTGGGATCGAACTGAGAACCTTTAGTACATGAAGCTGGGATTGAACCAACTGCACTACCGACCAATTTTGTGGTTCGGATTTCACGTAAGGCTGTAGGTTCTTTAGTTTTTCTGGCTATTGGACTATTAATATATTGTCCTTTTCTAAGAACATGTGACCTTAGTTAGTAACAATGACTACACTCGTTACCAACACTCATCACACTCATTCACCCCTCATCTCAACCCAGATCTCTAAGATTGGCATCTTAATGATGAATAATAATGAACAAACCTCAAATATGACTCAAAACCTGTTCAATGTTCACATTTCTAACCGAATACCCAGGAGTAGGAACAATTATTTGAATTTATACCAAATGTTTCTCAGAAGGAAAATAAGTTAACGTTAATATGTTGCTCATTAAAAATAAGGTAAACTTGTACTACTATGTCCAATAACAGATTAACTTTTCTTTGTGTGATGCTTAACACTACATAATATTATTAAATTCCTTTATGAAACACTTTTATTATCTAATACTGTGATAAATATACGTAATGTAATTGTGAGATACAATATACATTCAATAATTCCATTATAAAGCATGTATTCATTTATTATTTATAACCGAACATAACACAAAGTCAGCCAAATTCTACTGCCATATATTAACTATAATTTGTCAACTGTAATTCGTCCAAACAGGCTAAGCCTTGGAGGTAATATTTTTTTCCACGTTTCCTAGAATAATTGTTTTGATTTTCATGTTATAATGTTCATGTCCTATGTGATATACGTATATATTTTCATGTTATAATGTTCATGTCCTATGTGATATACGTATATATTTTCATGTTATAATGTTCATGTCCTATGTGATATACGTATATATTTTCATGTTATAATGTTCATGTCCTATGTGATATACGTATATATTTTCATGTTATAATGTTCATGTCCTATGTGATATACGTATATATTTTCATGTTATAATGTTCATGTCCTATGTGATATACGTATATATTTTCATGTTATAATGTTCATGTCCTATGTGATATACGTATATATTTTCATGTTATAATGTTCATGTCCTATGTGATATACGTATATATTTTCATGTTATAATGTTCATGTCCTATGTGATATACGTATATATTCTTAATTTAGTTATTATATTTCATTGGTTGCTGTATTAGATTTAAGTGCTATTGTACAGATCAGCCTGACTATACATTCATATAAGTGTCAGTGTGAGTCTGCTTCTAGATGTGTATATATATAAAATATGTAGGTGTAGGCTACGTATATACAATCGATTATATTGTTAAGAAAATTCATTGTATATTTTATTTGTATGTTTGAATGTATAAGAGTTTATGTATGTGTGTGTTAGAAATTAGAATTTGTACAACGTAGATATAAGTTTTCATGAATTGTTATAATAAGGACATACTAATCTGGGAAATTGTTATTGTTATTGTATTTATTATTTGTATATTCATATGTGGAAAAAATAA
The DNA here is from genome assembly GCA_035578905.1 of Stictocephala bisonia. Taxonomy (NCBI): domain Eukaryota; kingdom Metazoa; phylum Arthropoda; class Insecta; order Hemiptera; family Membracidae; genus Stictocephala; species Stictocephala bisonia. Next base: position 3,128 of record JAQJVL010005094.1, read on the forward strand.
AATTTATTTATATATTTTTTATTATAAAAGTTGATTTTTTTTTTTATTTAAATATCCTTTATTGTGAGAGTACATTACTGCATAATTGCATCAATATGCAATGGTGTTAGTATATATGATAACAATTGTCAATACTAATATTAAATTACTTAAGATATACTACATTCTTATAATCAAGGAAAAAGGCTGAACACTAAACATTATGAAACTGACTGGCGCATACATTTTACAAATTCTTCGACTAACACACGATAGTCATTATTTTACAGGAAAAGCGTACGTCTGTATTTCTGATACTCGTATCATAAGTAAACATTTAAATGTACTAAACCAAAACTTAGTAATCTCAGGAATTAATGTCAGAATATTTCAAAATTCCATTTCTCATAAAGTACTACCCTTTGACGGTCCAGGCCCGGACCTCAGCTGTCAGTAGCAGCCCTACAGAAGTCAATCGTTTAAACTTCGTATTACTAAAGCAAAACATAATTTCTCATTTACGTTTTCTTTTTGTATATCTCTGTAATAAGTCTGTTCTTTTGAACATAAATATTATTTATGGAATTTTTTTAGTGTGATTTATGGAAGCGTATAAAGTTTTTAGTCGGTACTTGTTAACCCAAGTAATTTTCGGAGATTTTTCTTATGTAAAGTAAATATTTTATACTGGCTAACGAGTTGTTAATCATCTCGATCGTAACCTATTTCTATTTTAATAGGAAAATGAATTTAAGTTTCTGCATTAAAAACTAATTAATATAGGAATTTTTAGATAGTTTTTATAAGATTTATCTGATATATATATATAATCTTTTTATGTCAACAATAAGTAAATTAGCTAACAATATTAAAAGAAAATTGGTTGATAAGTGTCCGAATACCATATACAACGTGGGTAGGTCAAAATCAATAACTTAATTCAAGAAAATCAATTATTTCCAGCATACTAACTATCCATAATGATGTACGCCCTTACTACTCAAACCACCCACCACCCACCCACAAACCCATACACGTAAAGTAGTACCAGATATCAAGTTGGTCGGTGGTAGTACTGACCCAGCAACCTACCCATAAATGGTGGTGAGTATGCGTTCATTCATCTAAAACACACCCAAATGTTGTACAGTGCTATTGAGTGGTGGATTGTAGGACTGAGGTCACTCACCCACCCACCAAGACAACTGCTGTGATAATTAACCACCCAGCCACACACTTACAGTGGTATGAATCCACCATCGTACCCACTACTGTATTTAATTAACTGCTTAAATTTTCAATAAATTAACAGTTTCTTAGCTAGCATATTAAGACCTAAAATAAAAGTTCAAAATGTACAGGTCTGGTTACTTTGTGAGTCTCTCTGAAAGTACTTTGTGGTCTGAAGATGGTTTTACGAAACGGAAACCACAACATTTTGATATGTTGAGCTTATACTGTAATATGATTTTGTTGTATAGCATTCATTCTTATTTTAATAAACATCCAATTCATTTTATGACTAACAAAAAAAGTAAAAAATATAGAATATAGAGCATAAAGAAAAAATAGTAAAAAAACATAGAAAACTTTAAAATACGTAAACATTAACTCTATTGCATTGAAGCGATCAAACATTTGGTTTGTCTTTTTCTCCACGATCTAATTGAATAAGAAGATAGCAAATTTAGACTAATTGACACGATCCGCCAAAGTTAATGAGAACTTGATGACGTCAGATCCCAGAGGGCATTAAGATAACAAGTCTTTGAATTAACAGTTTAATCAAATTTTCCACCAGAGAGCTATTTTGATTATAGCTTAGTCTTTAGGGAAACTACAAAGCAAAAATAATTAACTTTGAATCACTAAATAACTTCGTGAATCACGTGTTAAAGTTGTGTAGATTCGGTATGTATTATCAGAAAGATAACAGTAATTATAAATGATCACATGTGGACAAGTTGACAATATGTATCACGTAATGTAATGATACAACAACATAACACGTGATATTTTTCTTAAATGTTACTATCCGTTACAGAAGTCTTTTTACTTATTTATTGGGAAAACCCACTCTATCAAGTCGGTGAATCGTTACATAGACAACTTTGTTCATCGACGAGTGAAACTAGTGGACAGTGTGATTCCTTAGTGTTCATATAGGATGGGCCTGTATTAATGTTAGTCAGCACAAAAGAACATATGAGGATAGAACCCTACTAGTAGTAATCATAGTTAACGTAATCATAGTTTATGGGAAGATAAACTTTTCTACCCATAAAATCAGTATTCTACCACCCAAAACGTAATCCTCAAGAATCCCTGTTACGTGATGCTAAGACTTTATTGTTTGGAAGGATCGGATCGTGAAGGTGTAGCAGGGAGCTACGGCTGTTTTAGGCCACTTGGGCCTCTTCAGCCTAAGATAGGTAGGTAAAGGGTGTTGGATCGCAACGATCATATGAGGGCACGAGCAAGCAGGCAGTCCGGGTCTTTGGAAGAAAGGTCCCGAGAAATATGGCCCCTGAAACAGACAGAGGAAGAACATGGGAAAAATGAAAATTATTAGTGAGCTGACTGACGATTGGTAGTAAATGAGAAGCGTCTAAGTGTTAGGGAGTGGGTGAGAGGGGACTATGTCAGTGTGGCCAGTAATGGGTCGTATGAAGGGTGGCTAGTGGTTGGGTGGAGTTAGGTGGTGGATCAAAAGTGGCTGTGAATCAGGTGGTGGATGGTGAAGTATAACCTAGTGGTGTAAGGGTTCGGTAAAGTACTCTACCAGTATGGGGGAATCGTTGGCTTTGGCAAGGTAGTTCTGGTTGAGTTGATTGACAGTACAAGAAAACATCACACAAAACAAAAGTATCACAATATAAGCATAAAATGCACAAATATATTACAATACAAGTACAAAATGCACGAATATTATAGTGATCGATTTCGGTGATCCACGCTCACCTTCCTCAGACCAGAGGGATTCACAAAGTTGATTGAGGAACTCACGTAAGGTGGGGATATGGAACAGAGTATAAAGGAGATGTAGTCAGAGTTCAGGTGGTAAGCTAAGCGCATGGTGGGTCACTCGGTTTTTTCAAAGCTGGAGAGGTGGTTATGGGGGGTGGTGGTGAGGACTAGGTGGGCATACGTGAGTATATGGCGGATGACGGCAGTGTAGATACGTGAGAGTCCTGGCAGAGCACCCCTGGTGTCTGTGTTGAGGAATCGGAGGGCTTTGAATCGGGCTGTGGTGGTCTTCTTGTGTGTACGATTGCTACAGAAGTGAAGAGGAATATGAATATCAATTTGAGCCGGAACAATTTGTAAGTAAATAATCTAGGAAAAATTAATTCGATAAAAAAAATGTGTGGCGGGTATCAATGAAGTAGGGCAGTCAAGGAGCGCCTCTTCACTGTGTTGGTTGAATCGTGAGAGAAGTCTACCTCACCGTTGACATCAATTCCGTAGCGCAACACACGGGCCAGTGAACTATGTGGGGCATGTTCAGCAGTCTCTACTGTACTGACGTCTGCTGAACAGGTCCCTGGAAGGCGTGCCGGATGGAATCCGTAGATCTACGTATGCCAAGATGTCTGGGCAGTGGATGACCCCATTCAGAAGCTTATGTAGAAAAGTGATGTGACAAGAATGTCACAGCTTATAGACATGTGACAGCTTATGAACACATGGTACGAACACCAACCAATTTGTAGACTTTCCAGCCTCACTTTTTGTCCAATCAGATACGGTGGCCATACAATGCTGGCATATTCAAGTAGCTGTCAAACCAAGGTCATGTACAGTGTAACAAGAGCCTGAGGGTTACAAAATCCTCGGGAGAAACGTGATATAGAAACAACTAGCTTGTTGCCTCTACCATATAACTGGTTAATATGTTCCCAAAACGACAAGTCACTAGTGAAAATCACTCCAAGGTCTCTAACTGAATTCACTCTGCGTAGCTCACTTCCATATAACTTGTAAGTCCTCGAGTGGTGGAAGGTCATGACAGAGCATTTTGCCACGTTTACGCTCATATTATTAAAAGTGCACCAATTTTGAATTGCATCGAGTGACAGTTGAAGGCAACTCACATCTACAGGTGAAGAAACCTCAGAAATGACCTTTGCATCGTGAAAGAAAAAAGTATCCCTGTACACATTCAACTCACCAGATCATTCAGAAACATGTTAAACAAATATGTTGCAAGAAGTGACCCCAGAGGAATCCCTGAAGACTATATAAACTAGTTAGAGGCAGCAGACGGGAGCTTCACTACTAGAGAACAATCAGACAGGTATCCTCCAATCCAAGAACTCTCTTGGATTGGAGGATACCTGTCTGATTGTTCTCCTACTCAGTGGACCTACTATACCGTAGCCCTCAAGCTTAGCAATCAAGATCATGGTCCACTCTATCGAAGGCCTTGGCAAAGTCTATATATGCTACGTCCATCTGACGGTCCCTCCTGAAGGCATCCAAAATAATCTCCTGAAACTCGAATTGATTCGTCACAGTAGACCTTCCAGGGGTAAAACCATGTTGTTGTGGAGTAATAACTTGGGCCATCAGAGGCTTCAGAAAATCCAAAACAAAACTCTCAAGAAACTTACTTAAGTGTGACAGGATCGTGACGGGACGGTAGGTAATCAGACACATCCTCAGATTTTCCACTCTTGAAGATAGGATTGTCATGACCCAATCTCAATACTGACGGGAAAATTGCAGATGCTAGGGATTCAATAAATATAACCTGAAGAGGTGTTCCGCCTGGATTGAACCACATTCTCGTAGAACAGACGGTGGGATATTTTCGGGGCCATAACCTTTGTTGGTATCAAGTTTCATCAGCTTGGACTTGACTTCCTGAATGGTAAAACTGCAATAATCCATGGTGCATGGGCTATAGACGTGAAACATCGGTGGCGTTGTAGTAGGCAGTGTGAAGACATATCCGAAGAATTTGGCGTAAAGCTCACTTTTTGTATCATCAATCTCAGCTGAAATGTTGCCCAGATGCATGCGAGACGGTAGAATCGTGCTCTTCCGTGTAGTGTTCACAAAGCTCCAGAAATAGAGTAATAAGGTACCATGTTTTCGATATCAGTCAGGTATGTATTGAAACATTCGGATGACAGTGTTTTATATGTATCTCGAAGTGTAGAAAAACGGTATTAGCATAAGGGTTATTCCCAGACAACTTGTGTTGTTTGTGATCCATCTTCTTCTTTACGGTAAAATCAATTAACTTATGGTAAATGAAGATTGTAGTCATTATAACTAAGGTTGACTGCTCTTTATAAAGAGCTATTTATTAATAGCCCAATACCTAAATAAGAGACCTACAGCTTTACGTCATATCTGAACCACGTTGTTTTGTTTTGATGTTCAGCTAATTGACAAGACTCATGCTCATATCTCCCCCCTCTACAACATCTGGACCTAAATACTAGCCAATACGGACATCCTAGACATATCTAGTAGTATCCAATTTTATGGTAACCATTGAGCAGAATTCATTGGTATAAAGAGGGCTGAGCGTAGAACCTTTCGGAGTGGCCGTAACTAGAGGGCTAAGGCCAACGTAAGTCAGGATTCAAGTTCCGGTATTACAGCTTAAATCCTCGTAGTTTGGAAGTTACGTTACATCAAAAGTCCAACGAAACTATAAAACAAAAATGGGCTCTAGACTCAGCATTTCTCCAAACACCATATGATATTTAAATTGTTATAGAACATAGTCTCCACCAAACTGTTTCCTCAAATAGCTGGATTGCAGTACTGGTGCCGATAAAGTTTAATTGAATAGAGAGTAACTTGTTGTATTGAGTTTGGTACAGCCTTAGTTGTTGAGACAGGCCTTGAAAGTTATCCTGGACGTAATGAAGCCAATTAAGTGAGCAGACAGGAAATAAAGGCTAATTGACGGGGCCGAACTAAGTTGATTAATACAACTTAGTAACGCCAAATAACAAGTATTTCTTCTTGCAACTTAATCCAAATCTAATATTGCCTTATCATTGAGTTTCTTTTAGCAATTGTTTTGTGGATGATTTATTTTCAAACAACATTTGTTATTCTACAAGAAGCTAAAATTGTTAATAGGTAACATCACAAATTATAGATTGTATCGCTACTTATTATTATTTACTAATTGTCTTATAGTAATTATTTAAGCTGCTACTAGGTCACCAACACTAACCATAATGTTGGGAGGTACTATCTACCGTAATAATACATAGACATGTTTAGCTTCTAAGTAAACTGCATTACTTGTAGTCTACGTGTAAGGATGGGTGGTTTGTGGACGTCCCTCCCACCCCCACCCCCCATCCTTCAGAGAGACGTAAAATAATTGCCAACAATGCATACTTTAATACTATGGAGTGGTTATTTACGAATATCTCGACTTGGGTTAAAAGTGCTCTTACAGTAAATATTACAAGTACAAGGAGTTTGAGAAATCTAGGGACCAATGGCGTGACGATATAAGCCAGCTTCAATAAATATATTTACTATTAAATAAAACTTATCAAAACACTTATAGTGCAAATAAATGTATTTTAATTATAGCAATGCCTTTACATCTTACATTGTTGCCACTTCTCAGTGCACCTGTTTTACAACCTATTTTGATACTGTAAACTTCAGTGTGAGAAAAATATTGTTAGCGTGGACTTTACATTATTTTTTCCTATTGTTCATGGATTGTACTTATCGTATTATTTATATATTGTTCTATTTTACTTCTGTTTGAACCAATTAGAAATGTATCTTCAAGCAGAAATTTTCCTTATCAAGTTTTATATTGTCTGATAATTATTGTCTGTCGTATGTCAAACACAGTACTCTTGGCAAAACCGAGAGTCAGAGCACAGTCAAATGCTACCAGACACGCTCATGTCAAGACGGGAATTTAACAAATAAACTATAATAAACACTTACAACATTAAAATGTATCCTTATGGCACGGTTAAGTTATAGCCCTATTACATTTCTTTACATTTAGTAAATATTGTAGATAGTACCTTGACGCGGTTGTCACCGGAAACTGTAGATTCTAGTTACAGTCATTCAAGTTTTGTTTTATGAGTTTCGATACGTTTTTTGTTTGAATGTACTACTTATACATGCTTATAAACTACTTAAAGTCTTATAATTTAATTTTTTAAAGAACAACTTGAAGATCTTGAAAATGAAAGCGAGTGTAAAGAAACTTGAGCAGATGATATTAATCTACATAAATTGATGCTGATTTAAGGTAAGTAATTTTGTCTAATTTTCCTAATTTCTTATATAAACATAGATGAGTATTTTATTTCTACGTATAGAATACAGTCTGTTATCTCTGTATTTGTTGGCAGAATTACTCTAATTTGAGATATTGAAACTTCAGAACTTTTTTACGAAGAGTTGTTGAAAGAACGTGAGAAATCTATGTATTGAAGCTAAAATAAATCAGTTATGGCCAACATTACAATCCGATTGTATATAATAAAGTTTTGTTTAAATTATGAATATAAGTAATTTATGGGGTTATCAAAGTAACATTTCAAATGAATATGTTAAATGTTTATAGAATGTTTATGAATTATTTTTGTTAGGAAATGTTCAGACTCTTTACATTTGGATTTAAAAGCTCATAAAGAACGTAAGTAACTTTTCTTCACGATAAAAACGCGGTCGTTAATCATCCTTGGCGGTGTATTTAGCCGACGTGTGTACAAATAGATAAAGAAGGCTGTGGGAGGAAGTGGAGATTAATTGTTACATACAGTATTGAACTTTAACTAGTCTAAAGGGATGGCTTTATTTCATTTATCCATAACTTTCTTAGGAATTTATATGAATGAAATTATACAACATTCAATTTAAATTCTGCCATCTGTTAAATATGGTTATTTCGTGTTTGAACTGAACTGTTTTTGTTAGTTAAGTTCGTAAAACTGTATATAAAACTAAAATCTTATAATACCCATTGGGGACATATCTGCTTCCTCCACCTCTACATGAGAATTCGGGTTAATTTTTTACTATAAGAACAAATTAATTTCAATAGTTATTTATACTAATCAGTCTTGAACCTTGACTAAGATTGAAATTCCCGGGTCGTCCTGCAAAATTAAATCAATACTGTATTTCCTTTTCATACACTGCATAACGCATGTATCAATGTATAAGTAGGATACATAATATCATGTTCTAATGTAAAAGAAATAGTACATCCAAAAAGTACGCTACTATTTTATGTAGCAGAACATATTTTTATATTCTTCTAACATTCCTTTGCTTATGCCAAGTAAACATAATTGTTTGTTCTCTTGACGATTAAATAAAACATGTGGAAAATGTTTTGTTAAACTTATTGTTTTTATATTAATAAATAAAACACGTAAACAGTGTAATAAAATGGTCGTTTCTATTGTGCCAAATTTGCTTAAGCTCTAGATTTATTACATTTATGACCTCTTACTTTTATACTGAAGCCCCAAGCCAGTAACAACCCTTCAAAAATCCTCAGTCTCTCGGTAACAACTCTACAAATCCACTTTGCCATTCTTTGAATCAAAAGTTAGTTTCTCCAAGTTATCGTTTTAAAGCTTATAGTAGTTTTATTTGCTTTTAAGCATCATTTATGGAATATTTCATAAGAGTAGAATTTGTTGTTTTGGTTTAGTTAGTATTTACTAACCCAAACAGTTTTTTGTTTTGTGTAATGAAAAAAATGTTTAAAATGATTTCCCAGATTGATCATCATGAGGATCGTATTTTTGTTTTCATTTTAACAAGAAACATGGAATTAAAGTTCTGCGTATGAAACAAAATACAAACAATATTTTCTGATAAGAATTAAAACAATCAAATTTGAAACTTAAAAACACTCTTAGTGTAATATTTTACGAACAAAAATAGTTCAACTACTTCTTTATTTAAACTAAGTATAGTATTTATACATAACCTACAAAGTAGTTCATATTTTTAAATTATAGTAATCATTAAATTAAAATTCTTTTCATCCCTATACTTTTATCTGAATGTATAAAAAAATAATCATGATATTTGAATACTTGAAAATATTCATTCAAGTAACTTAAATGCTCAATATTATTTTATTGCCAGATTTTACTCCAAAAAGTATTACTCAGGAAGCCAAGACGTTAAGTGAGGTAGGCAATAACATGGCTCATTATAGTGCCAACTCACCTTTCAATACAACACAGATATATTTCACAAGAAATCGATCCCCTTTTTAACCTTACACTGCCCATAGACAATCGATCTGTGCGGGAAACTTATTCAGACATCGTAAGGGAGAACCAGCAAAATATATGTTACTAAAATAACTTCCAATCAAGGCCAGGACTGGAACCTGCACTTTCTCAAGCCTCAAGTCAGGCTCAAAGCCTGACGTTCAGCTGCCGACTCTCCACTAGTGCAACCATAGATTTTGAAAGGATGATAGAAAACTTCAATAAGGATATAATTTACTAAAGGAACTTCAAACTTCTTTATTTTTTTACTGAAGACCCTAACTACTGTAGCTTTAGTACTTTGTATGAATATATTATTACTTAAAGGATTTTTCCATCGCTTTAAGCAACTTTCTTTATTACAGTTGCACTAAATTATTAGAAATAAGTAAAAAAAACAGTATAACGGAGTTTGTTATTAAGAAAATTGTACACAAAGCTTTAGTAAGTATTTAAGGAAATCCTGCTTCTAAGGAACATGTTCTAGCTCAAACTTTAGCTGGGACGTGTGGTATAATTCGGGAACTCCACTCAAATTTTACTATAAGAGACTTGTTCTTTCTCGGCTAGTTAAAACAACTAAGAGAAGAATTAATCGCATCTACATAGAAAAGAATAGATAGGTTAAATTGTGACTATACTTTATAATTATCTTTCCTTAACTGTATGAAAAATCTTTCTTTAACTATGTGTTACTCAATCACGCAAAAACTACTGAACCTATTCATCTGAAATTTCGCATGGAATTCTTAGGGTCTCTGGTTAACAAATATACCTATCTTTATTTTGAAATTCTATCAGGATACTACCCCAGGGGTTCTAAGAAGTATCAATGAAACCCGTATGGCAATACCAATTTGATAATTAATTGTTTATAATAGTTTCATTAATCAGCTGTTAGAATAAAGAAACAACTGTCATAGTTCGAAAGTAAAATACCGGACCAAACCTAACCACGGTAGCTAGAAAAGACGGTAGGTATTATGAGGTTGAGCAGTAGACTGTGACGTCACATGGACGAAATCAGCTGGTTTGATTATTCGATAAAATAATGGTAACTTAATCTACCAATCGCATGAAATATTTCAGCTAAATAGTAGGCAAGCTATTTATCACTTATCAGCTGGAATTGTAAACTACGGGAATTAGAACAGTATTTTTGGGTTTTTTGTTGCCATTTCGCCCATGTGACGTCATAGAAGATACGCGTGATACCTACCGTCTTCTTTCCTATGGTACCGTGATCACAACGAACTTTCGCATTATGCAGATGCCAGTAGGTACATGTTTTGGATTACAGAATTAATTCAATAAGCACACATAAATCAACGTAAACCTCGTACGAAGGACGCATATTGTGCTAGTCATTCAATACAATGAAGTACTCGTGTGTGTAAATTATTCTTGGCGTGTCTCGCACACAGTCACTCTCTCGTGTAAAACGTTGGATATAAAAGCTCCTGAAGTAAGAGTAACTTTTATTCGCGATAAAAACAAAGTCGTTAACCAACCTTCGCGGTGTGTATTTGGCCGACATGTGAGCATTTTGATAAAGAAGGTTGTGGGGGGAAGGGGTGATTAATGATTACATGTACTCTAACTGGTCAAAGAAGAAGGCTCTATTTATTTTATAAATTAGAACAAATTATACCCAATTCGATTTAATTGCTGTCCAAATGTTAAATTAGTTTATTTTGTGTTTCAACTAAACTGTCACAAAGAAACAGTTTTCATTAATATATTAGAAAAATAAAAAACATTTCAATCCCATTTGGGGATATATCTGCTAATATTGCGTACACAAAACCACCTTTAAATGTGTTTTTCGTTGTTAATTCACAAAGAACAAATTAGTTTCAATGCATATTAATATTAATCAATATTTAATCTTGTCTAATATAGTAAACATTCCTGGGTCTCCTACTGTAAAATTAAATCAATATTTACTTTTTTCATAGACTACAAGACTTACAATCTTCAATCTTGTCTAATGTAGTAAACATTCCTGGGTCTCCTACTGTAAAATTAAATCAATATTTACTTTTTTCATAGACTACAAGACTTACAATCTTCAATCTTGTCTAATGTAGTAAACATTCCTGGGTCTCCTACTGTAAAATTAAATCAATATTTACTTTTTTCATAGACTACAAGACTTACAATCTTCAATCTTGTCTAATATAGTAAACATTCCTGGGTCTCCTACTGTAAAATTAAATCAATATTTACTTTTTTCATTGACTACAAGACTTATGTATCAATAGGAACACGTATATGTATCAATATACTGAAATATAAATAGAATAAATAACTTCATATTCCAATTGAAAAGTAAAATGAAAGAGTACCATTTTATTTTTTAAAAAAGCATAGTAATCAACACTTAACTGGACAGAGGATCCCTTAGTGGTTTAATATCATCAATTTTATCGGAAATTTAATCACAACTACATGAAAACTTATAATGTAGACATACGAAATTGATACTATTGTACATTATCAGCAGTAAACTTACATTTAAATACAAACTACGCGTTAGTTTTAGTGATACTACGTGAATAGTCAACATTTACAAGTAGGATTTAAATATACTAAACAACTGTTGGTTCAGTATACAAAAAATTTTATTAAAAAACAGATTTCAACCTTATACAAATTGAGTGTAATTTTTATTCATAACCTAATAAATATTAAATATTTTTAACACAGAATCAGTAATTAAATATTAATTTAAAATACTATTTACCTTTTTTTAATCTCTATATTATATATTTGTGCATATACTGTATGTATTAAGATATCAGAATACGTGAAAGTATTTTTAAGATGGCGGCTTTAAATGCCCAACAGTATCATTTTATTAACCGTATTTTTCCACCCAAAACGTATTACTCAGGAAGCCCTTCTGCGTAAAGCCAAGATGTTGTCAAGTGTGGAAGCCAATAACCGTCAACTCACTTTTCAATACCACACAGATATATTTCACACGAAATTGATCTCCTTTTTAACCTTACTTTGGCAATTTCTCCGTAGACTATTTATCTGTGCGGAGAACCTATTCAGACAGAGTAATGGGGCGATTCAGTACAGTAGAAGGTGAATATTACCGATGAATACTTTCAGTCCATACCAGGAATCGAACCTACGCCATCTCTAACTCAGGCTCACAGTCCTGACGCTATAGACCACTCGCCCACTGGCTTGCAAACATTTATTCTGAAAGGATACAACTTTACATATTAATGTAAATATGACCAATCAAGATGTTGCATATTAAAATATAAGTTTATTATGATTATCTAAGTATTTCCTATATTGAACTAGAACCCAGTAAAAAAAAAAAAGTATTAGCTCTTTTACAGAAACAATAGCGAAATTGTATGTATACTTTGTTGGCGTTTAAGATAAATAGAACTTTTTCGTATTAAAAAAACTTCAAAATGTTATGCGGTGACTAGTTTTTACTGATTTCACAATTTAATTAATTAAAATGTATATAATGAATGTTAAAAATTAATTAAACCAAAATACACGGTGTCACAAAAAAGCGTTGCGTCAGCTACAGGACGTGGTTATACATACGATAAAAATCGAAAATTTTCAGGATTTCAGTTTATTTTAGCCACAATCCAAATGTTTTTAACGTTTGAGTATTAAATACGTCTCCAAGTTGTATTTAACTTAGTAAATGCCTTAAAACCCTAAGTACCTCAAATTGTAAAAATATAATTTTTTTAATTTTATAAATTTAAAAAAATGGAGGCATTTTTTATTTTTAAAGTTAAATTACGCGTAAACAAATTAATTCAGATAAAAATTTTAAACACTAATATTTTACATAATTCTATGCCAAACCCAATTATACCCTTTTCAATCAAATATGTACGTAAATAAAATAGTTCTTGTTAATTCTTAATTCCTAGTTCACTACTCCATAAGGACAATAACTTGTGTTGGTATTAAAGGTTAAAATGGTAGAAATTTTGTTCCTCTTATAAAATTAAGATAGAAAGACATTGTAATGAAAATTGTATTTATTAGTGTTAAAAGAGGTGCTTTCCAAAATGTATAGTACATAAACATAAAATGTTAAAACGGAATTTCACTACTCTGCTTATGACACATTATTGAAAATACAAAAAGTAATTTGTATTGGTAAATAATATGTTTGTATGTATATAAATACTTGTTCACTTTATGGTTCTTGTTTTTACAAAAATGGCTAAACGTTTTGTAGGAAAACAATAATAAGGAGCTTTTCATTATGAATAGAATTTAAGGAGATCCCACTTCTACAGAACATGTTCCACCTCAAACTTTAGCTGGGACGTGTGGCCTTATTTGGAACCTCCGCTCAACTTCTACGATAAGAGACTTGTTCTTTCTGAAGTATAAGAGTTGGTTAAGAAAATCAATTAAGGAAAGAATTCATCGACAAAATAAGCATCGTTTTGTATTTATCCGTTATAATTTTAAATTCAATTTCAAATCGACTTATTTTCAGAGTAAAGTAATAATTAATGTCATTATGATTTGACTGAAATCATTTCATACATTTTCGTACATGTAATGATCAGTATCCAGACTCCTTGGTGACCTGGATACTGATACTCTCTGGCTTAAAGTATATTCTACAGTAAAATATTTAAGAAAGAATTTCATTATGGACCACTATATTAAGAAATTAAAAATATATTAGCTGAATTAAAGTGTAATTTAAAGACTTAAATGATGAAAAAATTAATAAATTAATTAATTAATATAATTATTATAAAAAGAACCTAATGAAACAATGTTTTAATGAATGTATATGTACTCTAGTAGTTTTTTTCATGTTAACACTGCAGTAATGTTTCTTTATAAAGCCGTTTCAGCGAACCACCTTATTTATGTGTCAATAAGAGACTATCCAGCTAATTTCTTCATTTTTTTAAACTATGGCATCTATCACTTCATGTATATATGGTGGATTCACACAACCGAACCAGACGTTAGAATAAAATAAACAATAGTTGAGTGCTAATGTTACCAGTTGATGGAGAATGTTAATTAATGTAATATAAGGCTAGTAATGTTTTAATATATATTAAATATGTAATAATGTATTATATTATAAGTTAAAAACATTAGTAACAATAATGTTAATAATATTACTACAAACAATTTTAAAATATTAATAAAAATAATGTAATCTAAGATTAGTTGATTGCAATAGACTTAACTAACAACCGGTTTTTAAATTTACTTATTTCTTTAACAAGATTCTTTATTGTAATTTACTTTACAATTGCATACTAATTGGTGAACTCATTCATTATCACATTTATTATGTATTACTAAGACACCGACAGTAGAGATATGGGATAATCTATTAGGCGAATGAGTGGGATGAATGTAGATGAACGAGTGTAGTTATTGTTGTCTAACTAAGGTCAAATTTTGCTTAGAAATAGCTATTTATTAATAGTCCAGTAGCCAGAGAAACGAAGAGACCTACAGTTTTACTTAGATTCCGAACCACATAGTATTGGTTTGATTTTTAGCTAATTGACAAGCCTGATATTCAGTTCCCTTTCCTACACAACATCCAGAGCCTGACTACCACCCAACATGGACAGACACCCCAGGCTTCTCTAGCAGAGTCCAGGTTGTTGCCAACCATTGAGCGGATGCCATCTACGTATTAAGAGGGCCTAGCATAGAACCTTTCGCCTACAATCTCCACCACACTTTGTGTTCAAGTAGCTGGGTTACAGCACTACGCCACTAGACCGACATACATACATTTTCGTAATTTTACTTAGTTTTAATAACTTACTTTTAAGCTTAGTACGTTCTGACAAAATGTTCTTGCTTTATTGTAAGGTATTAGTTATACACCAACCCTTTGACGTTTCAAACCCAGACCTCCTCTGTCAGCAAACACTCTTCAAAGACTTTCGACCTTTGGTTACAAAACACAAACTGTAACAATCTCACTCTTGATTGACTGTCAAATCTATTACTGCCTTTGACTTGTAGATTTAATTATAAAACTGTTTGTTTTTTCAAACGTTTTCTAGTTTTATGATGATTCAGTTTTAACTATAAATATGCCGCAACGTTTGCTGTTATTGTAATAGTTTCTTTGGAATGACAGAATTTAATGGAGGGATAGGGGATGGATTCTAACTAACCTCCACACCTCTGCGGGTCAGCCATCTTGAGCCAGTTTTTCTTAACACCGATGTTAAACGTATAAACTATTTGTTTGCGTATTTTTTTCGATAACATTTGTTCGATATATCATTTATATATATTTAAACTGATAATGTTAGTCATGTAGTGATTTTTTTAAATGTATATTTAAATTTGAGTGATACGCCTACTTACATGTAATCTAATTTCAAAAATTTGCTGAAATAAAAAACGATAAATTTGAAGAACGTATAAGCAATCAACATTAAGCATTTATTAAATAGTAGGCCTATGTCAAAATTCTAATCATTTAATCATCTCATGAAAAGATCTGCCAGTGGAGCATGGCTGTGCTTGATTTCAGAAAATTTAACGTTGGTCTTGTCAAGAAATGATTCATACTAGCCAAAAACTAGGAAGAATTCCAGAATGTCTCAGCATTCTTACTTCGACTTGCTTTATTTGTATACAAAGAGTATTTATTGGGAATAACGTAGTGTTTGAGAATGTTGCCTTTTTTAATGAAATTTAGCACGAAATATATTATTTTTATAGGCCATTTATTCGTTTAGCATAAACTTCTAAACATGTACAATTATATTTACTTTGATTCCCTACAACCAAGAAATGTTGTTTAACTTAATATTCAAATTATGTTTTGGTGTAGTGGCAGCTTGCCTGTTTAGTGGGATTCCATTAGCTCCTAATTGTAAAACACTTTATTATAATAGCTCTCAATTTAATTTATCACCTAAGTACAACTTTAATAGTCGTTTAATAAAGCTTTATTGTATTTAAATCAAGCAAAAATAAAATATCACGTGGACGTATTACTAGAGTTGGTAAAGTCAAAATACAAATATAAAAGTGTTAGCCTTTCATTAAGTTTGATTAAGTACAAGTCAACTTGTTCTATTTAGTTTGATACAGCCTTAGATGTTGAGGCAAGCTTTGAAAGTTATCCTGGACGTAATGAAGCCAATTAAGCGAGCAGACAGGAAATATAGGCTAATTGACAGGACCGGACTAAGTTGATTTAGACAACTTTGGAGACGCCAAATAACAAGAATTTCAACTTGAAACTTACTCGAAATATTGGAACTTGGAATTTCAACTCGAACTCTCATGGTGAAAACACAAATGAATGACTATTTACAAACATATTTTAGGCAAAACATTTAACTAATTAATAACTATAAATTGTTATAACCAATTATAATGAAGAACAAGGTTACGTCATGGATATACACGTATATGTTATTTTTTTTTTTATAACAATATATATATATATATATATATATATAATGTTATAATAAAAAAAACAATAACTGAGCACCTTTAAATAGTTTTTTATTAAATTACCACGACCGGTTTCGGCATTTATGCCATATTCATAGGTGAATATGTGTTTACAAAACAAATAAAATTAAGTAAATAATTATCATAAAGGAAACATATGTTAAATTAGTAAATATTTTTCTTTTGGTGGTTAGTTGTCATTGTATGTGTTGTTTCTTATATGTATAATTGTTTCGAATATTGGGTTTCTTTTTTGTGTTAATCAGCCCTAGGAATTAAAACTTTTCTACAATATATATAGTCACTATAGACTAGAGGACTCTACAATAATACTATAATATTAGGCACTACAAATAATTATGGATTGTGCCCAATTATGATTATCTTATTCGTGACAAATAAAATTTTACTTTTCAACTAAAATACTTATAATTATTCATTATTAAGACGTCCATCGTAGAGTATTAGCAATTTTAAGGGACGTATGAGTGTGATGAGTGTAGATTATCGAGTGTAGTCATTTTTACTGAAGCCGATGTTCCTTAGAAAGAACCATTTATTATTGACCGGTAGCCAGGCCAACTAAGGATCCTACAGGTTTACGTTGGATCCGACTTTCCTGTACGTTAAATGTTCAAACTGTATTAATGGACGTTAGAACCAATCCATTCAGTAAAACAGTGATGACTTAGTTAGTTTGGAAACTGCTGATACTGCTTTTTCCAGAGTCAATACTGCTTGTGCAAAGTTTAACTTTTAACTGTGTAGTATCGACCAATACTGATGTAACAAAGCTAATTGATGAACAATTATGATGTGTATATTAAAAAACAAAGGTATGCATTACTCTTCATGTATTTTACGTTTTTCTATGAGATATTGGTAAAAGAGGTTTTTTATTGTCTTTAAAAAAGTGATTTAAAATAAAATGAAGCTCATTAAATGTTTGGAGAGCCTGTGTAAGAGTAGTCCAGGGCGTCAAGACTTTTTATCTGAGTTAGGTATAGCACAGTTTGGAATCCTGGAATTGATTATTAATTTTATCAGTAATATTCACCTTGTACTGTCCTGGTTTTCTCTCTTACTCCATGTGATGACCATATTAATATTAGTAGTAATGTAAACAATTTTGTAAAAGAACAGGCACACTTTTTAGTGATGATGTATTCAAAGCAACTCCACGGGAACTAAGAAACATGCAGCTTTAAGTGGTATCTTAACCACGTAGCTTTGATATGATGTTCAACTAACTGACAAGCCGGATACTCAGACACAACACTCGGACTTTGACTAACACCCAACATGGACACCCCAGACTTATCTAGTAGTATCAATGTAAATGTCAACCACTGAGTGGAAACACCGTGTCATTATTAAGAGAACCAAGTGCAGAACCTATCATCTAAAAATTCTATAACACTTTGTCCTCTAGTAGGTAGGTTACAGTACAGCACCACTAGTGCCGACATTTATTATTTATTATTTACTTATTTATTTATTTATTATTACTTTAAAGTGAGTACAAAATCAAGGCCTCACCAAGTTACGCAAAACTTGTCGGTGAGGTCCTATAGTAAATAAGAAAGAAAAAAACGTAGTACAAAAAAAATACATGCATATATACTTATATTTATTTTATAGTGTTATTTATTAGTAATTATTGGTGGTTTAGGGCAGGCACCTATTTTAACAAAATAAAAAATGCAGCTTATAATATGACAAAACTATGCATTACAATAGAAGGTATGAATACAATAACTGCAGAATGTGGCTACACCAGATATGCCTGGTGAAAGTTTGTAGATAATTTTTCCTGTTTGCCAAAACATTCCTGCTCTCTACTCTATGCCCTATTCCCTCAACAACACTTGGATCGGCAGTGGGTGAATTATATGTTGTACTGTAAACAAACACAAGGTGATATAACCTTAGCGTGTTTTCTTACTGTAATTTAACTATTGAAAATACTATTTGAATTCTAAGACGAATATATGTTTAATTTGTAACATTTTTTGAACAGTGCAGTGTCTTTGATGTGTTAATGTCATATTTATTACTTGGTAGATTGCCCGTTTCTGGGTCAATGTTTATCTAGACTGTGTAATTATGGTAAATAGTCCCTTTCAGTGCACCTTTTCTTCCAAGAAAAACCCGTTAGAATAAATGATGAAATTACAAAATAAACACAATAAATAATCTAAATTAACCTGTATTTGTGAAATTACATTACTCACACAATATTGTAAGGTGATTTTGTTCTGTATTCAATTAGTGTGATAGTGAAGTGATTTGGTGTAATAGTGAAGTGATTATGTGAATAGCAGGAAATAATGTATATGTCAGTGAGTTGTTCTGTTATTATGATTACGATGATAAATGCAGAGAAATAGAGAGAAACAAAATTATTTATATGGCCTAGTGAGTGTAAAAGAATCAGAGCTAGATCAACCAGAGCCTTCAACTTATTACTCAGGTATGTTAGTATAGGCTGCAATTACAGCAGTATTTCAATCATCGTTATGCCTATTTATAGATTATAGATTATATAATCATTTATGGAATACGGGTTGAACTCTGATTTCTTAAAAAAAATTTCGTATGTTTTTCTTATAGTAAATTATCACAGTGTATGCTTTACATCACTTTAATTGAAGAATGTTATGTTTGGGTGAGGCGTGCATTCGTAGACTCTTGTCTTTAACTATCCTGTGTGGTAAACAATAACTAAGTTATAACTCCCATTATAAATTGAGTCTGGAAGACAATTTCTGAATTTACTAATAAATTAATTTTATCAACAAAACATCTTTAGATCAGATTGTCTATTTCTTAAAAAATATGTAGTAATTATAACACCTTTCCTTAGATAAATTACTGCAATATTCGATTTCTGTTGAATTGTTCCTCAGCTATTACAAATAAGAAATAATATACGTTAAAACGTGTATTTTTTGTAGAAACTCAAAAATATATGAAGCAAAATTTCCTTTCCATTATAATTTAGGTATGCGTTAAAAAAATTAATCTTCGTAAGGCTTTAAGTAGGGAGAGATGCCCAATTAAGACACACTTTGAGGCACGTGCTAGCTCTTGTACCTTTAAATTAGTCATTATTATTATTTTTTTTATTTTTTTCATCTTAATAATATACTTTCATTGCTATTTTTTTAATAGTTTATTATTTATCTATAGACATCAATGAATTAATTATTTATTATTTTTGTTGAATTTTTGTTACGTTGTGTTGAAAATCTTTTTACTTTTATAAAATGTTTGTTATTTTTTCCAAATTATTTATTATATAAGCTAATTTATTTGTTAATTTATTCCGAATCAGTGGTTAAGTTGTTTAATAGCTTACTATTTTATATTTATGATGTATTTGTGCACATATTATTTTGTTTCTCTAAGCTTTGTGGTTTGTGGAACTGCCTCAGAATCTATTGTGAGTTCTTTTCTGGACTTTTTTTAAAGGATTTATTGTTAATTTAGTTAAATGGACAGCCAATTTTCTTATGTAAATGGACGTTGCCATTGAATAAATGAACAGTTCCCCTCACCTACTTAGGCGAGCCCATTTTTGTTTTGTAGGCTCATGGACCACTGATTAACGTGATTTTCGATTCACGGGTGCGGTACAGAGGTTAAATATATATGGTCACACCAGGAATTGAACCAGGGCCGGCTTCGAAACAAGGCACTGCCTTATCTCTTAGCTACGGCCACTCCTATAAATGCAATATATATTTATATAATCGATTTTTAGATACACATAAAAAATATATATGACTAAAAATAGAAAATTAAGTGTACATTGATGAATAAAACTCAAGACAAGTACTACTAATAATTATATTTTACTAATTATATTAAAATACTAATTATAGGAAATGAATAGCAACTGTAGACATTCAATGTTTTATGAATACCTCTGGGACATTATAACCCGATCTATGAAAGAATAGAACGTAGAAATGTATTAAACTTCTTGGAAGTCAAGGAAAACATAATTACACAGATAAGTAATAAAATAGTCTTGTCACGTTTCCCTATTTATTTTCCCCGAAACGTTTTGACCTATAATGATCATAATTAATTACTAGCTAAAGCATAAGAATAATTCAGCGATATTAATTTTAAATTTCACCTATTGAAATTACGAACGTTTTGAGTAATTTTAAAATATATACAATAATTTTAAGTAATCCTATGCGCTGTACGCTTGGTAAAATATAATTACGTTAAATTAAACTTAAATTTGACACAACTATTTTGAAACATGTTTCATACCACCTACAATCAATCATCTGGAATGACAAATTATGTAAACTACGATGTTTGTTGATGAGACAAAAGTCTATGCTCTATAAAAAGGCGTATAAATGTATTTTGTATAATAAATACCTCCAAAGTAATGAATAATTTTGATCCAACAACCGTAAAACGTTAATTGAACGAAGAGAGTTTAAATTGAAAAGTAAAATATAACGACGTATGGGCCCTCAGTAAGGGGGCGGGTTGATTAAATGGCTCACCCGTAGGGGGTAATTGGATGTATGTGGGTCTCTGCAATTTAAACTCCCAGTAAAATGGATTGTTTAATTACAAAATTATAATGCTTTACTGCTATGAATGACAAATTGCTATATTTTTGAATATTTTAGTTACAGTATTTAAAGCAGCGTGGTAAATTACAATGGTTATTTAGGGCTTCCAGGACCTGGGCTATGGACCTCAACAATATTTAACTGATAAGTATAAAGTAGTATACATAAAAATAATGTCTTTGCAACCTTAAAAATATAACTTACTGACGCGATGAATGATGGCAGAAGATTCGATTACCTTAAATAGATTCTAGAAGTCTAATGTTGAGGGTGAAAATTGGTTTAAATGTTAATAGCTACTGAGTGAAGTTAGGTTTTTTATGTGGGTTAATGCTAAAAATGGTACATCAGCATAACCAGTAATGACTAGTATTTTTTTTTTTTTTTTTAATTCTTCAACTAAGTTTTTTCCACTTTTTTCTATATACAATAGTAGTTAGTGCCATTTACACTGAATCAGTTGATACAAAGTCTTTAATTTAACATCATCTCTTATTCAGAAGTAAAACACTATAAATATTACTTTAAATCATTTAGAAAGGAAAATATCCTTAAATACACATCTTACCATCCAACATCAATGCCACTGTACGTGTATGGGCGGGTGGATGGGTCAATGCTACTGTACGTGTATGGGCGGGTGAGTGGGTCAATGCTACTGTACGTGTATGGGCGGGCGGGTGGGTAAATGCCACTATACATGTATGGGCGTGTACATGAGTGTACATGAGGCTACACTAAGTTACCGCCGTTATACTTGGCCTTCCTCTCATCCTTCATTACTTGCTATTATTTAACAATACATAGCATGTTGCCAGTTTTTGTTATTTTGTTTTCTTGAATGCTTGTGTCATTTAAATAACACGTACAACAAATATTTAAATTACAGAAATAGCAAAATCCCCTTTTTTATAGTTAATACCACACATATAATAATTCAATGTGATAATTTATGAGACAATTGGAAACTGCTTAGTAGAATAATTTCATTAATTTCTTAAATACATATGGCAGTGATAGAACAATTGCAGGCAGTAGGTTGAGAAACAACGGCGGTATATACAACCTTAACGTTGATATCTCAATCAATGGAGAACGCCTGCAGTTTCCGTTCGGCAATTTAGGTACTGTATCTGTATTGCCATCGTCTTTGTTTCAGGCGTTTCTAACCTCTCTTAAAAATTCTTTGACCATGTTACTGGTGGTTCATAATATGTGTTGGACATTGTTAAGATAAGTAAATTTAATATAAAAACTGAATGTTTCTAATAAACTATGCATTAAAAAACACTCATAATATAAATTATGTAGCAATGATTGTATAGATGTACAATTCTTTTAATATTATCACTTTATATCAAATAATGTAGACTACTACTATACACAAATAAACTGGGATGAAATCATTTCGTAAGAAAAATATTATCACTTAATAAAATGTGAAAATCAAATCAGTCCATAGAAAGGTATTCACACTCCATAAAGGGTTAAAAATAAAAGATAAACATTACGATAAATAATAAAGATAAGAACTAATTAATACTTTATATTAAGTTACTCTGAGGACATATGTCGTCAATATAGGTGCTAATATAGTTTCTATTGAGTGAATTAGATCTTTGCTACAAATAAATAACAACTACTATTCCTTGGTAAAATTATCATTAATTAACATACAAGGGTATTTCATTAAGAGAGTGTAGTTATCAGCTGATATATTTTAACATTATTTTTTTGTCCTGGAATCGTTCAATAAATATTTTAACAAACTATTCTACAGATAAATATTGAATTACTAAGCCAATTAGTTAGTCAAATAGCAGTACAAGGGTTAAATATTCTAATAAATATCTTTCAAACAGATCACTAGTAATTGAGGAAATATATACTACTAACAAGCACCTCTGCGCGCTTCGCATGCCAGCCCCACCATATACTGCGTTCCTTATACACACGTAAGTTTATTTACGTGACTTCAATGTTCATTTAAATACTAAATTGTCTCTGAATGATTTTAAGTAAAACTCAGGTATCAAACTAAATTACTAATTCACTGATAGACGTTGTGTTTAGAAGTAGTAAAGGGGAGTAGAAACATTCCAATCGAATTTTTTAAGAGGAAGCTTTGATTCAAACTCCACAGGCCTTAATCCAATAACAATGATGGTATCTCATTAATAAAATATAATAAATGTAAATTACAAATTTGATTTGAAATTTTTTTTAAATCAACATATTATTAAATTTTCAATATGTCAGTTATAATACTTGATAAAGAGGAATTTTTTCATGGAGAGTTTGGACTAATAAATTATTAACTATCATAAAAGTATGTTTTCCTAATAATAAAGTGCATATTACACGTTTATGTTTGACTATGAAATTAGATAATCTATAAATAATCAAGTTAAAGAGTTTTTATATTGTTGTAATTGAACCAGTACTTAAAAGGTTTAAATCATTTGCAAAAAAATAATTCAATTTTATGCCCTAATTTTAAAAGTCTTAACTGCTAAAAATATCCAGTGATGATCAGTATTTGCTCATTATTGTTATAAAACGTTGTCTACTTATTTTGAATCTTCGAGAAGGGCTTTGAATTTCACACGTTAATGATAAGAAAAGAAACTATCTGTAAATAACGTATTGGACAGATGCTAGAGAATATTTGGAAAGGTTTAAACAAAGTCAAATGTGTATTATTAAAAGGAATTGTGCATTAAAATTAAATTTGTTTATGTTTATTGACGTATTATTGTAATGACTGTACCTACATTTATTTGATTTAGTTAAATATGTCAAAACAACTATTAATGCACTCAAGAACTTGCGTTTAAGACATGCATTTCAATCTTGTAAACTATAAAATTTATTTTATTTTGACTATTCTACATTATGTCCTACTGTTAAAATTGTTTGTTACTGATTGTCACACAATTTGTTCGATGGGATTAAATGAAATTTAGCACACAGATAGTATATAGCCTGGATTAACGTTTATTGGGTTCATTTTACTCTGGTAAATGTTTCTTAACAAATTTTATGAAAAGAAAATGTTATATTATAAAAAGGAACCGAGTATCTGGCTTGTGAGTTAGTTGACAATCAGATTAATACTACGTGGTTCGAATTCCACGTAAGACTGTAATTTCCTTAGATGCTCTGACTAGTTCCCTATTATTTAATGGCCTTTCTAAGGACAGTCAACCTTAGTCAGTAACAATGACTACAAGCTCATATAGACTCATCACACTCATACGTTCCTTATTACCTAACCTAATCTAACCTCATCACACTCATACCTAACCTAACCTAACCCAACTCTCTACGATCAGCGTCTTAATGATGAATATTGAATAATTTATAATAATCTTCATTCACCTTGAATTTAAAAAAACTTCTTCACGGTTACCAGAAGTGATCCGTTAGTATAGATTAAATATACTACAATTTTGAAATTTACTTAATCAAAGATAATTTTATAATTTAAAAAGTATTAAAAATTCTTCTTGAAAGTAATTTGTTTGAAAACATTAATTAGTTTGTGTTATCTTAATAAGTAACAAGACTAAACTTATCTTACATTTCTGTAAAAATGAAACACATCCACGTGTGAATTAGCCTTAAGTAACATGCTTAAATTGAGTTGTTGTTTCTCCATTATAAAAGAAGTATTGTATGATAATCAATTTATTTGTTAAAACATTGGTTGCTATACAATGGATAGTGTTTGATATTTCCATTTGTTTATTCTAAAACAAACCACTTTAATACAGTTTCGAATACATTAGCTAATACACTCATCCCCATTGTGAGGGGATCGGATTAAGTTACACCTCCCTCTTGGTTAAACATCGCTTGATTGCTCTTTTGTGTGCTCTGACCTCAATACGACCCTGATTGTGGATACAAATAAGTGGCAAGCTTAATTACAGATGTCACATTGTTAATATTTGGCACCTACTGTTTTTTTAGGGAATAAGCCTAATTAAGAGTGTTTAATCGAAAATTATTTTTGAAATGTTTTTCAATAAAATTGTTTGTTTTGTAATAAGTAATAAGTGTGTTGAGGGAAAAATTAAAAAAACTAACTTTTTATGGAAATGTGGCTACCTAAAGTGGCTTATTTAGTTTTCTTGGTTCCTAACTTATTAATAAACCGTGCGACATATTTTATTCAAATGTTGAGAATATAATGGACAAATGGTACTAACCAACCCAGAGTAAATTAAAACAAATAATAAAAATAATATTGTTTTAAGTGTAACCAATTATTATTTAATAACTGACGTCTGTACGAATTTCGAGTTAAAATTATCTTTGACCGAAAAAATAGATTAATAATAAATACATGTTAATGATAAAGTTTATAATAAATGAGGGAGTTATTCTCCGTTGTGCTCTGGACACGCAGCAAGAGTGCTGTTACTCTCCCACGCCAACAGCACCTTGCTACTCGTGGTGACTGTGGTGGTGAAACGTTGAACTAAACTCCATCCAGCGCCGAGCTGAGTCGGTCGGACGAACACCCTCAACGTAACACATATTTTGTATGCCATAGGTTCTATACTCGGTACTCCTTAATGCTCATTCGTCATCCACTCGATGGTTGCCATGGATGTGGACACTACTAGAGAGATCTAGGATGACTGTTGAGTGGTAGCTAGGGTCCGGATGTTAATTATGGATAAGGATCGAGTGTCAGTCTTGTCAATCACCTTAAAAGCATACCAATAACTCGTGGATCTTATCCCACGTAAAACTGTAGGTCCCTTTGTTATCTTAGCTATTTTGGCTATATTAATAAATGGCTCTTTCTAAGGAACATTCGACCTTAGTTAGTAACAATGACTACACACGTTACTTCTATTTGCGACCCTAAGATATAAATATTTCTTTGGCTTCTTTTACCTTCCAAAGGTAAACCCTGAGGGAAATATCCTACGTTTATGACTGATATTGAGGTTCCACGACCTGCAGGAGGATTGATCTGGGAGAAGAGGGGAAGATTTTATTGAAAATTGGATCTGTACCACACCAGTAAAATATACAGCTTTGCTACGGACTCAAAGGGTTTAGATATACAAGGTAGAAAAAAATTACGAAAATTCTTTTACAATTGTTGTATGAATTTACTTGTAAAAGTGAAATCATTTACATCATCGTTGTTACAAAAAACCAATTTTTTACGCCATTAGCGACATTTCATCTGTTCAGATGGACGGCCCGTCAGGAGTTTAACGAATATTTTCAATGTAAGTCTAGGTCGAATTTGTCATAAAATTAAAGATATATTTAAGATAAATTAATTGCCAAAAACCGGACTTTGAAAGGTTTATTCTTTCCAGAATAGTGGTCATTTGAATTTCAAAGTAACTAATTTGAATAATATTATTTCTACACTATTTCACGGTTTCAACTAAATTATTCTGATCAAAAGTAACACTTTAATGAACACAATTATTCCAAAAAATTTACTTATCAAATTATCTATGGAAAAATAATCTAACAAATTAGTTACTTCATAAGACTACATTTGTTCGTTATGAAATTCAAATAACTGCTAATCTAGAAATAATAAACCTTTCGAAGTCTGGTTTGCGGCAATTAATTTCTATCGAATATACCTTTCATTTTATGCCAAACTCGACCTAGACTTATTTTCGCTAGATGAAATGTCACTAATGGTTTCAAAAGATTGATGATTCGTAACCATGTAATTTCACTTTTACTAGTTGTGAAAGCGTTTCCATATTTTTTCCACCTTATATGTTTGTAACTAAACAAACCTCTTGTACGGGGTTGGCAACTGTTACATGTACTTTTTTTTATAAGGAGACTCTCCCTTTCGAGCTTTACCTACACATTCCCATTAGATTATTGATCGGTGTGGGCAACTTATTCAGAGTTCAAGAGAAAACCATTACTCTTTAAGATGGACATTACTAATAAAAACTTTAAGTCAAGAGCAGGATTCGAACCTGCGCTATCTCTAACTTGGGCTGTAAGTCCTGACGCTATAGACCACTAAGCCACCAGTTCCCCCACCCATAGAGCTACTCGTATTTATGTAATAACAAAAACCCTCCTGAAACAAAGGCCAGTTGGGTACTAGTATTTACTGACAACGTCTTAGAGTTCTAGCTCGCCGTAGGCACTTTTGATATTCATTATAAATGGCGTGGTCCTATACCGAAAATACCCTGATACTCGTGACATTATAATGTGTAATGAGTTGAGGGAAGGAATATTGTCATTAACACGTATCAAGGGTGGAGAGAGGGTTTTCATAATTTGTCCCCAATTATAGTCAGGAGAGAGTTTGAAAATGGTATTGGAATTGAAAGTAATTTACACAATAATTACCATAAATCAAAGCTATAAAGTATTCCTCAGGTGTTAATAAAAATTATGTAGGTATAACCTGTTCTAGACATAAAAAACATTCAAAAGATGAAAAAATTATTCTTATCAGCCTGAACGGAAATATTTTTATACTCTTAGGCAGTCTAAAAGTATATAAAATAGATGTATTATTTCCCATAGAATATTTTCACTACTCATCAGTATACATTCAGTGATTATAAAAGTAAAAATTCGTGTTTTGTACTGGGTCACATAAAAATAAATTCTACTTATACTTTCATTTAGTCTGTTCGACTCCAAAAAGTTCTACCCTAAGGGAAATATCCCCACGTTTATGGCTTACATGGAGGTTCCACTTCCTGTTGAATGGCCGATAAAGGAGGGGAGGGCGGGGTATTTTGTTGAAAATTGGATCTGTTCAACAACAGTAAAACATTCCTTTTTTTATATTTATTCAAACACAATATTGAGGTCATATAAGTTGTGTAATTGTTAATACACAGTGTATTCCATATTGCGTAAAGAAAAGTGCATAATGTTTGCTATTCAAACCTTTATTAGGTAATTAAAATGTTTTGTTGACATTTAAAATAATTATTAGTGTAAAATATAGTTAGATTGAAAATGTAGTGTTGAAACAAAAACAACGATACGCCTAAATAACTCTTATTATTATTTACAAAGTGTATCTATTAAGAGTTCACTTTATCGTACCTTACTAAAGTTTGTTAGTGACCAAAATATTGTACACAGTATTATTTAGTATTACATGAAAGTCATTTCGTTAAAATTATTGTAAGTAAGCTTAAAGGTTTCCTATTAGTTTTATAAAATTGAAGATCTTTTAAGGTTTTTATGTAGTGTGCTGAAGAATAAAAATATGTTCCTTTCTCGTCCTCAGTGTTTTGTTAAGCATGCAAAACGTTTGGGATTTTTTACGGTCTACCTTCATAAAAGAACGAGAACAGTCAATTCATAGTACACTTTTTAAGAATTTTACAGTATCACTAAAATTAAATAAAACATTGTTGAACTAAGTATTTCATCATATTTATTTATTTATTCAAAATACATATTCATTGTTTACAATAGTTTTCTCTGGCCTATGGCTAAATGAAAGAATATATAAATATCATCACTTATTTTATACTTACAATGTTTAAAAATTTAATATCGATTAATATAACACAATTGATAATAACAAACGTTAAATAAATACATATCAATAACAGAAATAAAATTCATCGAATATTATTAACAGAAAGAAACCCACCAAAAATATTTTAATACAATTATCAGTTAATGTACGATTTTTTCAATTTTCATTATGTTGGTTCATTATTGAGGAGGGTGAAAATCAACTGTATCTCCTCATCCATTAATCAAACACAGTTAAGCTGTCTGTGTACAGTAACTAGTCTTACTCTAATGCTTGCTTCCTCCTTCCGTGTCTTGTGCAGGAAAACGATATAGAAAGCTACCATCACAAGGTTTTATAGTGCTCCAAGATTACAGTTAAGCTGTTAGATCTCTTTTAGCCATTTACTGAGTGAGATTGGGAAAAGCTTTTAACCTTGCTATCGTAGTGGGTTTAACTTCTGTCTTGATAGTGGCAGACGTGTTGTTTCTAATGGAAAGGTTGTTGTTATTACTACTTTTAATCTTTCTGTCGTAGTGGGTTTAACTTCTGTCTTGATAATGGCAGACGTGTTTCTAATGGAAAGGTTGTTGTTATACCACTTTTAACCTTGCTGTCGTAGGGGGTTTATCTTATGTGTTGATAATGGCAGACGTGTTTCTAATGGAAAGGTTGTTGTTATTATCACTTTTGTACTTCAGTTTGTAAAACGAGGCGAGTGTAAACAGTCTAGTCTCACTCGTTGGCCTTACGTAGGTTTTCCTCTCGTCATTTGATTGCCATGTCCTGATATGTTAGAGAATGGGTGCTTGGAGAGATTATAAATATTCAAAGAGGTATATTGAATATTATAAATATGCAAAGAGAGGCATTCTAAAGAGGTCAGTATTTCTGTAATATTTTGCAGCATAGTTACACTTTTGAACAGAGAACAAACAAACATAGGTCACAATCAATAGCACGCTGAATGTGTGTCGAGTTAGTGTGTCAAGTAGTTATTTCTTCAGTTTATTGTCCACAAGACAAGGCCAACACCTGTCAGTCTATCCTCTTATCCGGTAATAATTCATTAAATCTACCACTGAGGCATTCACTGAGGCCTTAACAAAGAGACCTCTGTTTCTTTTACTCTGTGGTTCCTGGTAACAATTTACTAGTTATGCATTATGGTATTTTAGTTGATATAAAAGAGAAAAATTATTTTCCTTTAAATCAATTTGCTCTCGAAATAATCTTAGTTTTATTATTCATACACTAGGCTACATTTTTTTACTTTGTTTATTTATATACAGTACTCAGTTATTTATTGTTTACATTTTCAATTAGATTTCTTGTCTAACCCTTTTATGAATGTTTTTCTTTAGTTTCTTTTTAAATAAATCTCGATATATTTTTTTTTATCTCTTTCATCGCATGAACAATTTTGCCCAAGTTTTTCCATTGCCAGTTATTGCCTATGTGATGGAATTCTGTACTTAGTACTTTACAGTATTTCCTAATATCAGTAATTTGTGTAATGAATGTATTGCTGATCTTGATTTCTATTATTGTGTTAATTATGCGATCTTGTTTTAAGTTCGATTAATTGTTAAACATTTATCAAAGTCTTTCATACATCTGACGAGGCAACTCCCTTTGGTTATGTTGACCTTAAATATAATAAGTTAACTGTTATAAACCTTAAATATTTGGAAGTATAAAAGTAAATTAGAATGACATTTGTTTTATTCAATGATAATCAACGAAAGAATTAAGTTCTTCGTTTATATTGCTTATTTTAAAGGAATGTACTTAATTTATGTTTTTTATTTATATTATTTATTATGTTAAAGAACTTATCAATATAATCCTTTCTGTAATTAAAATAGATAAATATGACAACGTTTTAAAAAAAGGCATCATATAATGATATTATGTAAGATGATGATAAATATTAAAAAATATTGTCTCCTGGAGGAAGTCCATGTCTTGAATGCATTGAATAAATTTGAGGGAAAATAACAATCTAAAGAAAATGAGAAAGCAATAAAAAGAGATGTAATGCGTTTCTTTTCCGCTAAACGTGGGCTAATGGTTTTGTGTATTAACTCTGTAAAGCCAGTGATGTATGAGTGAAAGGATACCACAACAGTTATTTGCAGATGATTTATGAAATTTGAGCTCATTATCGATGCAATACCATCGAGTAGCAAACATCCTAGTTGAAATAAAATCTGAGGTAGAACAATAATATACATAAAATTATGTATGTAAATTTTCCTTTAAAACTTCCATTGCTTATTTGTATTTTTTAAAATACATTTTATTATTCTTTTTAGTGGGATTTCAAATTTACGTGTTATTATATAGATAAATAAAATGTTATATAAATGGTTGTTTTTATAGTAACCAATGCCCATTATTTGAGAAAAAAATAACTCTAAATGAGGAACATTCCATTGTTTTTGGAGAGGATTAAAAATACGTGGCAACATTATTTTTAACGGACATAATACAATGTCTCAATCTCAGAGAAGCCACTGAGGATGCCACATCACATTATGGGCAAAACGTCTGGTTATCCTGTAAATATTGTAGATAGTACCGGAAAATTTATATTCTAGTTATACTAAACATATTTTGATTGGATAAAATTTTTATTTAAATCATTTATCAAACTGTCATTTCCATATTATCATTTTCTTTTGTTAAATTAGTCCTTATTTGTCATATTTATATTTAATTTGATTAAACTGAACCATATTTGTTAACGTACTAACACTTCGAATTTGACGACCACCGTCTTTTTTATGTATTTTCAATTTCAAAGGTCTGAATAAAGAACTCAAACCATGTTAACTGATTATTTCATATAAATTTAAACCTAACTCGCCAGATCATATGCGCCTGCAGGCCTGTGCGTTAACTTTATTCAAGGAGTGAAGTAGCGACGGTTAGCTCTTTTGGGGACTCCAACCTTAGACAAACCCTCCGCAGTCCAAAGCCTTAGCCACTACGTCACCACTATCTACTATCAGGCATCAACCAAATTAAATAGTTTCACAATTATTTTAATTAATACGCGATTAGTAATTCTCAGCCACGACCGCTGGATTGTAGCCTATATATATATATATATTTAAAACCGTCATATATTGTGCCGAAATCACCTTTCATAAGCGGCTATAGGTTTTTTTTAAATTCACCTACAAATAACATGGCTGTATCAATCAACATTAACAACTGTGACAGGTTTATCTCATAGTCGTTATTCTGATTGTAACATATTGTTGTATATGGCAGGTCTCCCCCTCACCCCCTTGCCTTTATCAATTATGACAGCTGAGCTTGCGTAGATATGAATTTGACATGACTATCACGTTACCAAGTTACATAACACAATAGACACAATAGTTGAAAACCAAACATGAGGCACATTTAGAGCCATAAAATAGTTTAACGTGTTATTTGTTAAATAAATAGTTTTATAGTTAACTTATTGTCTTATTAATTACATTGATTTTTTGATTAGAAAAGGTCTGTCAACAAATGACGCAGTCATACGATTAGTAGAAACGATTGTAGAAGGGCTGGAGAGTCGGAAAGCTACAATTAGTGTGTTTTTGGATCTCTCCAAGGCTTTTGACTGTGTTGATCACGACATTCTGCTTCAGAAACTACACACCTATGGGATCCGAGGAGTACCGCTTCAGTGGCTAGAATCCTATCCAACAAAAAGAACACAAATGGTTCAAATTTCCGAAGTACGATCTGGATATAGATGTCTAAGGTATGGAGTCCCACAGGGATCGATACTTAGCCCTCTCTTATTCCTGATATACGTCAACGAAATTGGTTCATCACTACTGCATGGGTCACTCATGCAGTATGCTGATGACACGACTCTCTGCTTTAAAGAAATTACAAATCAGGAGCTTGAAATCCATGCATACATGGAACTGAACAACTACATTCAAAAATTTCAAGAACTAAACCTTAACACAAACTCGACTAAGTCCAATTTCTTTAAGTTCTGTTTACGGAAGTCAGATTCCGAAGGAAATTTGACAGTGGCAATAGATGAAAATGAAATTGAGGAGTTAAATTCAACTAAATTCCTCGGAATATACCTAGATCGGGGTTTGACTTGGAATATACATGTTGACAGTCTTTGCAAAAAGCTTTCATCAAGCATTTATGTTTTGAGAAACTTAGCAAAATGTTGCCCTAACCATATAATGATGACAGCTTATCATGGTTTAGTTTACAGTCATCTCTCATATGGTCTGGCTTTGTGGGGAGGCTGCTCTGCCACAAACCTGACCAGAATATTTAGAATTCAAAAAATGGCAGTTAGAATAATTAGCAAATTACATTATAGAGAGTCGTGTAGGCCAGTATTTAAACGGTTAAACCTGCTGACGTTGCCTTGCCTCTATATTTTAGAGACAGCAACATATTGTATGTTTAAAACTGCACTGACAAGAGGCAGAGATATTCACAATCATCATACTAGAAGCAGGGATATATACAGAATTGGAAATCACAGGACGGTAGTCTACGAACACCTACCCTCACAGATTGGTGTTCGTATAATTAACAGACTCCCAGAATGTATTAAAAATGCTACAACGCCCAAGGCGTTTAAGAACCGTCTCAAGAAATGTTTGGCCAAACTGGCATTTTATAGTGTAGACGAGTTTTTTTCATATAATTGGGAAGCCACTGAATTTTAAAATTGATACTGGATGACATTTTGGAGGTATAATTGGCGAATAAATGGGAATTTGGGTGCGTGAAAAAAAATTTATGTTTGAAAGTGTTATTGTGATTGAATGGATGGCAAATTTTATTAAATTTATTAATGACTATTGCGATACAATTTTGTCAGTTGTTAACAAGATGCAATAAAAAATATATTATTATTATTGATGTAGTGTGGTAAAATAACACGATGTTGACTGTGGAGTCTTATTTCGAAGTGGTTTGATGTACGTTAGTTGGCTGAAACAAATAATTCTTACATTGTCCAAAATACATGGAACCTTAATACTTAAAGTGGTTTTTTTAATGATAACTTTTTTCTCTAGGGTATATATTTCTATTAGTTACATGTCAGTTACAGTTGAGTTTATATTTTACCTTTAGAAATATTATGTAATATTTGAGACGATTATAAAAAAGAAAATATTGATTATTTTTATTTTTTATTAAAGTATTTGACAACAAGTGATAATTTAACTTTATTTTACCAGTCCAAAATGACACAGTTAATATAAATATATTATTTATTTGAATATTTAAGATTTTATATGAGTATCAGTGTTAATTAATTCAAATGTTGGACCTTACATAATTGTTCGTAGCTCATTCATCTCCTCTACACAACATTAAAACTCTGACTACCACCCAACATGGACACCCCAGACTTCACTTGTGTCCAGGCCCCAAACACTCATACAGTGGTACAGTTCTCATACACTGTACACTTGTAGAATGGTATTGACCCACCTACGGACGATGTTATTGACCAGTGTTTCATTTCAAGTACTCTAAATCTCCTTTTAAAACTATTAAATCTCATTTGTTAATATTTTAGTATTTACATAAAAAATTTAATATATCTTTGAGTCTTTCTAGGTTAGGTTGGTACCTTGAAATACAATGTAGCAAAGTATTATGATAAATCTAGTATTGTTGCTATTTAAAATGGTTTTTTCCTCAGCCTAATGAAGAATATTATATTTTTACCTTGTACACAACAAGTGAATAGATCAAACTTGCAAATGCGTATACAGTGAATAACTATAAATATATTAAACCACTTTCATTGTTGTGTTAAATTTAATTTATGACTAACATAAAATTGCAGACAAGAGGAACACATTTCACTTAGTGTTGGAAAAATAACAATTCCTACGGGAAATCTGCAATACAATCATCGTTGCAATTTCACTGTTTTGCTTTTTAACAGCACTTGATGATTAAAATTTAGATTGGTTTCTAAAATCAAACATCTACTTTTATACATATTTTTTCAAACAAAGTTTGAACTATAATTATTATCAAAAAGGAATTAAACTTTTACAGATTGAGGTAAAGTATATTTTACTTTTTGATAAATGTATAGTGCTTTTTTACTTAAATATGTTTTATTTTGCTACGGCTAGACGAGGCTTGGTAATTATTATAATAAATTATTCCTTGTAAGATACCGTCTGTATAAATAAGGGTGAAATAGTGGAGGGTATTAATGTAGATGAACAATTGTATTCTTTGTTACTAACTAATGTTGGCTAATCCCTAGAAAGAGCCATTTATTAAAATTAAAATTCCATTCAAATATACTTATTACTTGCG
>JAQJVL010005095.1:0-38231 GCA_035578905.1 Stictocephala bisonia
GGTTATGTTTTAATAGAATAATAATAATAGAATAAGTTTATTCGAAAAATTTTACATAATTATGGCCCCGCTAAGTAACAAATAATACTTGTCAGCGGGGTCCATCTTAACTGTAACATGTGATACATCAAATAAATTAGTATATAGTACATAGTAATGTAATAAATTTAACATAATCTTAGGAATAACTGTATAGAAACAATGGCAATTGGCGGGCAAATAATTCACCTAGTGTATAAGTGGCAAACTTAAACAAGTTAACTGATATTACATAGATAGTTTATAATAACAAGTACTATGAATATATTTATAAAAAGGTTGTTCCCAAAGATGGTGCCTTTGTACATTTCATGAGGAATGGGTGGAGCTGATTGACTTCCCTTACCCCAACTCAAAAACAGGTTTCTCTGCCAGATGTGATTTAACATGTTCTCAAACTAGCATCTGCTTTAACTAGTCAGTTCAGTATCAGCTCCAACCATGTGCACTATATGCTCCAAGCTTACAGAAAAATTTTCAATGATGAAATAAACAAGAAATCAGCTTAATTAACCTATTCAACTGATAATCCCAAAATTTCTCATTTGTAATGTGATTCTTACAGTACTAACACTACCCAATATTATGTATTAATTGTTATGTACTATGGAATATATTCAATGTTGCTATTGTGTTTCAAAGTGTTTGGTGTTATATGTAATCCATATTTTAACTAACTTCATAGTTTTGGTGTTATAAGTGTGTAGTTTACTAATTTACTAACTCCAAACTAATAAAAAAAAAAAACCGAAAACTAAGGCAGTCAGTACTATTCACGAACCAAATTGATCAGTAGTGATGCGTTTTGTTGAATGTAAGTACACTAACAGTATACATTTAATAAAAATTATATGTATCTAACAATGAATTGAATTAACTCCAGTATTAACAACTTACACTAATATTTAAAAGTAAATACAAAAAACACAATTCCACTAAATTTATTGAGAAAAACCCATACTTAATCATGAACTTATAGTACATAATATTTATGCAGTCAGATAGACTGTCATATTGTTAATTAACTGTACAAACAAGTTTATTTTGGTGAGTGACCTAACAATTTGTGGTAGTAAAAAGAAGTTGCATCCCAACTGTAGGTCAGTGAAATATCACCATAAATTATACAAAGTAATTTCCTAGTCAGCTAGGCTGCCACACCTTTATAAGTAGTTTTATGTAGTTAATAGTGAAATTTAAGGGGATAACAATTAAGCACATTCAATTAAAACTATTCATAATTACAAAGTACTATGATGATAACTTCCAGTATAACCTACTAGGCTACATTCTTAAAATTAATTTCACAAATATTATCAGCACCTACTACTATAGGTTATTTATAACCATATTAATTTTAAAAATTAATACTGCAAAACAAGTGTGCTTTTTCATGAAAAATAACACAAACAAAAGATTTGAAGCAGCCCATCGAGGTTGATTGTACATCAGAAAATATAGTATATGGTTAGGCTTTGCCAAAATCTGTATAGACTACAGTATTTCATAAATTTATAATAGTTAGGCCCTAAAATACTTTACTAGCTATCATTTAAAATATAATTTAACTAATCAGTAATACAAATATATCACTTGTAAAGAAAATAACAATGATTAATTGTCAATGTTTTCAACAATATTAACAGAAATAACAAAAATAGACTATAGCAGATAATAACACTACTAAAAATATAAAAATAGGCTCAACTAACATAAATATTTAATAATAGACTATATAAAAAGAAATAAAAACAATAACAAGAAATTAAATAACAAGAGCTTAAATAAGTTAACAAGATTTAGGTAGAATAATAGCAGTCTATGTCCAGCAAAGTCAACCAATTAAGTTATTATTTTCAAATATGAGCCACTGATATACCATCCTTTTAAATTTGCAAAATTCCATTTCACTATAGATTTCCACTGGCAATCCATTGTATAGATTAGGCACAATAAAACCTGGTACTCTCTCTCCAAAAACTGAGAACGCTGTCTGTACTTTTAGTTTTTCTATATTTCTTAATCGAAAAGAGGTATTTTTTAAATTAGGAATTTTATGAGTCTCATCAAAAAAATGGGCAATAATAATGCTGTATTTATAAAATCCCTTTGGTGTAAGGGTATTAGCTTTTGAGAATACATTCACTTCATTGTGTTTACCAAATAATAAGTTCAAACATTTACGCTGTACTTTTTCAATTTTGTTCAAATGACAATCAGCAGCTGTTCCATATAATATTATTCCATATCTTACAATAGATTCAGTTAAGGCCTTATAGACAGATATCTTTCCTTTCTCATCTAGGACATTTTTGAGCCTGAAGAAGGTTGCTGTACATGAGTAAAGTTTTCTCAGAATTGTCTCAATATGATCATTCCATATCAGACCTTTGTCTATAGTTATGCCAAGGTAGTGACATTTATTCTTTATTTCAATTTTAGTACAACTACAATCTGTAACTTGGGTGTAAGAAAGTAAATTTTGGCAAGTACACTTATGGTGCTTGATTACAGGAGTCATTGTTATTTTTTTATTTCTCAAATGAAGAATCATCATAACGGTTTTATTTGGATTAATTATAAGTTCTGTGTCATGCATCCACTTATTAATCTTATCAAAACTTATCTGCAATCTCTTTTGAGCTGTAGCTAAATTGCGATGGGACACAGCTATTAATATGTCATCAGCATAACCCCATATATTTACATCCTTTACCTGACTAAATATTTTGTTAATGTAAATGTTGAATAGTATTGGGCCAAGATTACTACCCTGTGGTACTCCAAAAGGGCATGGCGTACTTTTACTATATGTATCACTAATTTTAACCTTAAATGTTCTATTTTCTAAATAGGATTTAAACCAATTCAAAACAGTCCCTGTGACACCTATATCTTCAAGCTCTTTGATCATAATTTTGTGATTTATTGTGTCAAAAGCCTTTGTTAAGTCAATAAACAAACACAAAACATAACACCCCTTATTTACTTGAACATTAAAAACTTCACCAACCTCTTTTAGTACAGCTTCTGTTCCTTTCCCTTTTTGGAATGCAAATTGACTTTCACTCAAGATTCTCCCCTCACTCAAATATTTATTAAGGCATTTGCATACATACTTCTCAAATACCTTTTCTATACTGGGAAGAAGAGCAATTGGGCGATAGTTTTCATATTTACTTTTCTGCCCCTTCTTGTATATTGGCCTGATAACTGAAGTTTTTAAACACTCAGGAAATGACCCAGATACAAGGGATATATTTATAGCTTTTGAAAGTGTTGGTGCTAGATTATCTGATAACATTTTTAGCTCTTTATATCTAATATTATCAATCCCACAAGCCTTTTTTGTATTTAAATTAATTAAGATATCTCTGACTGATTTCTGATTTGACATTGGTATGTAAAAATTTTGTTGAATCGGGTTACCAATATTTATATCTCTTTCATTACGAAGACTTTTGCTGCACTGATGCTTAACTTCCAAAACTCCATTTATAAATTGATCAGCAAATCTATTAGATATTTGATCGGCAGTTCCTTCCATTACATCAATAATCTGTTTATCTATATTCAAGGTTTTACCTCTTCCCAATATTCTATTTACACCCTGCCACATTTTCCTGGTGTCCTTACCTGCGGTTTGAAATAATTCTCTGAAATATTGACTTTTCCTTAATTTTATTTCCCTATTAACTTTATTTCTAAATTTATTATATTGTTGCTTGTGATTTTTATTACTAGGATCTGCTTTCCATACTCTGAACAATTTGTCTCTTTCTCTTGTTAGGTCTCTCAAGTAGTTGGTTATCCATTCTTTTTCCATTCTATTTGTTTTCTTAATGTGTCGATGATTTCTTATGACTACCTGCGACTTTTCATTGGCTACATTAATTTGATTTATTATATACTCAAATGCATTATTTGCATTATCAGTTGGCATATTGCACCATTTAATGCTTTTAAGTTCTCTCATTAGTACCCTGTCATCTATCTTTTTTTTCAATATATTATTTGATTTTATGACGTCATGCTGCATACTATATCCCATTGTTACTGCTATCGGATAGTGGTCTGATATTTTTGTTTTAATTATTGCTCCTTCTATACTACTTATTCCTGTAAATTGTCTAATATAAATGTGATCAATACATGTTCCAGACATTTTATCACCTCTAATTTCTTCTCTCGTATTATCCATAATTATTCTGCTTAAACCTCTTGAGGCCAGGGTCATTTCATATTCCTGAGTGATAGAGTCAGTACCATTATTGATATTGATATTAGTGTCGCCCACCACAATCAGATTACCAGTAGAAAAACTATCTGATAAAACAGTACTAAACTCATCCAGGAATATCCCAGGACCACAACCAGTGCTCTGAGAGGGTGGCCTATATATTGCTAGAATGTCAATCTTCAGTTGATTGTTTAGTCCTACAGGTTGAATTGTACCAGCAACACATTCAAAAGAATTAGAATGTAAACTAAGCTCACTAAAATGCATAGTATTAGAATTAATAAATATAACTAAGCCTCCACCTGTTTTGCCTACTCTACATTTACCAATTTTGACAAAATGATCTATATTATAATAACTATTGAGAATGTCACTAGTGCAATTAATTTCTGATAAGATAAGGATATCTATAGTTAATAAAATCGGCTGTAGCTGAACCATTAGAGTTTCCCAATTAGTTCTAATAGACCTAATGTTAAGGTGAATAAGTGAGAAACCTACTCCACTCTTGCTACTTTGAAGGGACCAAGATTCAAAGCTCAAAAAGTTTTCAAATAAGCACTGATTTACAAAATTTTCCAAATTAAAAAATATGGTAATTTATGTTCAATAGAAAATTAGCAAGGACTGAATATTCAACATAATATGTTCAGTTACATTCCAATTTTTCTTAGGTCTTTAAAACTTCTGATAACAATAAAGTTTCTATCATCTTGATCCCTTCTAACTAATATTTTGCCACCCTGAAACCGAACAAACTTAAAATTATGCAACCTAGCTTTGTATTTGGCTTCTCTTAGCAGTCCTTTATAAAATGAAGTGAGGTTCTCGTTAAAAAATATCTTGCTTCCAGTTGTCTTGTCAGTCAGCTTAGCCCTCTTACCAGCTCGTAGCCACTCATCTCTTGTAGTTGACGTCATAAACTGAATAAGTATGGCAGGAGGTCTGTCATCGTTTCTTTTCTGGAGCCTATGCATCTTTTGTATTTTGTCAGGGATGAACGGTGCATTGATATCCTTAGCCAAACCTTCAACAACAGCTGATATATTTTCAATTTTGGTGGATTCAGCTTGTAAAGGAACATTGTGAATTTCCAAGTTAACACGTCTGCCATATTGTTCCAAATCATTTACACGTTCAGTGAGGATCTTAACCTCATCACCACTCTTTGCTAATTTAGTCTTCACTTCATTCAGCTCCTGTTTTAATACTTTATTTTCTTCCCTTAATTTTTTTATTTCGCTCAGGATCTCATCATACTTTTCAGAGTGAAACTGCAGAGATTCTTGAATATTGTTAACAGTGTCCTTTATTTCCAATAGACTGTCAATCTTACCAGCTATACTCGAGGTTAGGCTGTCAGATGCTTCATCTTCTGCTTGGCTTTTTGATCTGTCCTTTTTTCTTCAAGAAATGCAAACCCATTTTTCTTGGCCATTTTTCCCAAGAGCTTTCCAAGAATTACTTTTTAGACTACAATCTCCAAAGTGGAAGCCAATGTTACATAACCTACACTGGCTATGGTCACCATCTATAGGCAATATCTCTTTACATTTGCCACAAAAACTATCGCCCATTTCATCAGGCATTTTTATGATGTTTCAGAATAATATTTCAAAAGTTTTCCTTTTAAAAGTATATAAAAACGTATACAACACTTACAAATATAGCAGAGCAAAGATAGCTCCAACTAACCCCACCAACGCCACAGAGTAATAGAATTAATATTAAGCATAAGTAATTTTAAATAAGTAGTAACAAATGTATTTTATAATTATGAATTGTTATTATAATTATATTTATGTTTAATATATTCTTATAGTTTATAAAGAAATTATTAAATTCATAATAATTTTTTTATATTTATAACAAAATACTGTAAACTCATTACATTACTACATATCACCTTATCAATGTCATAACAACATTATTGTTATCTTTTATCTACATCTGTATAGTTCCCTCTGAAAAAAGTTTGAATTTGTTGAAACCCTTCGTTTATGTTACAGTAAAAGACGAATCAAGGGAAACTGTTTACATACAATACAATCCATGGTTTTATATTTTATTGATAAGTAACATTAATAAATATATATCAGTGTACTATAGATAGATAAATGTTTGTTTATTGTTGATGTATTTAAAGAGAAGACTTATCATTATATGAATTATTTCTAAAAATATTCAAATAAATAAATAAAAAAGCCGTTTGTAATAATTAACTAAAAACCTATCGTATTTTTCAAATAAAGGGTATATTGAGTCATTCATATTCATCACATCGAGTTATTTCCGTATTATATATAACAATAAATATCAACTATGTATCTTAATATTTTCGGAATCGTTATCATAATTAAATATTCATTTTGTGCCAAATTATATCAGAAATTTAGTAACATTTATTTAAATCGTTAACATTTGTTACAATTACTTATGACATATGTAAACATTTTGAGATTACAAACGAACAAGTTATTTTCATATACTGTTGAAAAATGTTCCATAAAGTTAAATAAAGAGGAATCTGAAGGTAACAGTTTGAAGGGTTCTCTTCTTTTAACCACATATTTTGGCATTCCTCCAACGAGAAAGTATATTCGACAATTTATTGGAAGGTAAAGGCTGACAAGTTATTTGCAAAATAGTTTTTATACTAAATGTAGGATAAAATACATGAGTTGTAACAATAAAAAAATGGTATACTCATAGAATCAAAAATAAAGTATATTTAAAATGTAAGAATCAGCAGAATCGACATCATACCCAAAGTTCTGACCCAAAGGTGATGTTCGTGATACATGGTGTGGAGGAGTGGGGGAGGGTTTTCAAAATGCGGCATTGTGGGTTGAAAGTCATTTCTTAATGTGAAAGAAGGTGTGAGTAGCATCAAAGTATAAAACACGTGTGGATGTAAACTATAAACAAGTTTGAATTTGAAGGGAGGGCAATAAAGACGATCGATAGAGGGTGGGAAAGATCATAATTGTCATACATACGAGTGTAGTTGGTTATTTAATAAAAATCATACTAATAGCTTGTATTTGTGGGTCATTAGCATCAAATACTGATAAACTTAGTTTAGATATTTACCAAACATATTTGAATTTGCTTTGATACACTGCAACTAAACAAATTTTTAAATTTCAGGTTAAAATTAAACTAACATTAAATATACTCCTTTAGTACACTTACATAAGTTAATAATAGTATACGTCCTCAGAGAGTGGTGGTAGACAAACAACACTTGTAGTTTCTGGACAGTAATGCGCTATTACGTCACAGCTAATTATGATACCATTTACATTTTAAAGTCCACAGAACACGAAGAGAATTATGTAACATAAGGTAGTATTTTAATTGTATTTTGTTTAAATTTCTTTCAAACTGCTTATTGATATACCCTCTTTAAATGTTAAGGTCACAT
Source organism: Stictocephala bisonia (assembly GCA_035578905.1). Taxonomy (NCBI): domain Eukaryota; kingdom Metazoa; phylum Arthropoda; class Insecta; order Hemiptera; family Membracidae; genus Stictocephala; species Stictocephala bisonia. The sequence continues at coordinate 7,707 of JAQJVL010005095.1, forward strand.
AAAATATATAAAAAGAGGTATACGTAACCTAAAGGTATAATAATTAAGGATATTTCCGGTAGTATATATTTAGAATTTAATTTTACAACAAGTTTTGACATTGGTGATCCTCCTACCCTCCCGACACAACATACGTCATATATGACCCTGCCAACCCACCCTGCACCACATATGACATTGATGACCCTCCCACCCACACTGCACAACATATGACATTGATGACCCTCCCACCCACCCTGCACAACATATAACATTGATGACCCTCCTACCCAGCCTGCACAACAAATAACATTGATGACCCTCCCACCCAGCCTGCACCACATATGACATTGATGACCCTCCCACCCACACTGCACAACATACGACATTAATAACCCTCCCACCCACCCTGCACTATTTAAGACATTGATGATTGCGTATTTACAACGCACTTTAGATGGAAAATTTTCCTATAATTGTTGTATTATGAGTTAATTTTTTTTATTTTTTAGCAGTGATATATATTTTGAGATTACTCCAATTAGAAAACTGTGTTATAATTGTTAAGTGTCGTATGTCAGGAACGAATTTGTCTTATACCTAGTAAATAATAAATAATAAGATTTGGATTTAAAGTGTAGATGGATTTAAAATGATGAACATCTTACAACAAAAAGTTACTATGCCATGTAAATTGTTAAGAATATTATGGTAATCATTTAAAGTAAATTATATTTTATGAATTAGTAAGGTCAATAAGGTTTCATATAAAAAGTCTGTAAAATATCATCACATCTCAAGAGGATAAACATGTTTAAAATAATGTCAAAATACTTAAATAAGTACTTCCATTTTCCTTAATTCTTAATTAATATTCTCGACAGAGTTTTCGTAATTGTATTTTCTTAGGACTATCAAATACTGTGTTGAAAATGTAACTAAACATACACTGGAAACCCTCACACAAACATAACAACTTGAGGCAAACTTTATGCTTGTAAAACCCAACTAGCCCCTTGCACCAGCCCAAGAGCGTACAACTGCATCTCTGTAGTACGTAGGTCAGAACAAGTAACGCTGGTTCTGGTTGCAGAAAACTACATAGTTATTACAAACTACTAAAACAACTAGAAAGCAAGTTGTAATAACCACACATAGACTTGTATTCTTTGTAAGCATTGAGTTTTCTAACTTAAATAACATATTGTTTCATGACTGTTAAACGAAACATAAAGTGCAAATTAATCTCGTTATTTTCAGTTATATAAAATACCACATTACAATAACATTATAATAATTATAGCTGGTCGTTCAATCTTAGATACTACATATTCTAAAACATATTATGATCTTGTAAATGTTTTAGTGAAATATTTTACTTTATATATATATATATATATATATATATATATATAAAGAACTACACTTAGCAATCTTTTCTTGATTTTTTTTAATGTTTAAAATCGATTTCGGTCTCGAAAGACCATCATCAGTTTAACATAGAAAACAAATAGGGTTATAAATATATCTTTAGAATAATTAATTTAACAGCTGATATTATAAAAATTTAAATAAAAATGTAGATGGATAAGTTGTAGATTTTACTTTAAATGAATTGAGATACTTTCTGTAAGGTGGTCTTGCTGATTAAAATTAATTTAAAAGACTAACATTGGAATCTGAATAAATTTAATTCAGTAATGAACAAAACGTCCTCATGTTTTAAATCTTAGATTAGTTATACCAAAGTTAAGCAGTATCAAAAATATTACCCCGAAAACACATTGCTGAATTCATATAAAAATTTTACTTAACTTCTTAAAAACTCCGAATTTTGTTTTATGACATACCACTCATCAGTTGTAAAATGTTGAACGTTTCACTAGTTTGTTTTAATTGAAAATATAAATGTATATTTCTTATTTTAAAATATAAAATGTATATTTCACCTACCTTTACTATAAGACATTTATCTAAACGTATTGTAGCCTAATAATAAATAAACAATTCAATAAATACACAAGCTTAAATACTTGCAATTTTAATAATCAAGAGTTACAAAATTTGTATTAAATAACTGTATTATTATTAATTAACTATATTATTGAGTTCATTCAAAACCAATATTTTATGTACTACAGTTAAATACATACTGTATAAAAATTTCTAATTACTACATTTAGTTTAAATATAATTCATAAACAATAGATTTCAGATAAAAAATAATATTAATAAGTGGGGCAAAAATTAGTGATCTTAAATTTTGGCAGATAAGCAGCTATAAACTTAGTAAGATTATAAGGACCAATACTAAACGCGCGCGCCCACACACACACACACACACACACACACACACACACACACACACACACACACACACACACACACACACACACACACACACACACACACACACACACACACACACACACACACACACACACACACACACACACACACACACACACACACACACACACACACACACACACACACACACACACACACACACACACACACACACACACACACACACACACACACACACACACACACACACACACACACACACACACACACACACACACACACACACACACATACACACACACACACACACACACACACACACACACACCAAACACACACACACACACACACACACACACACACACACACACACACACACACACACACACACACACACACACACACACCCACACACGCACACGCACACGCGCACACACACGCGCACACACACACACACACACACACACACACACACACACACACACACACACACACACACACACACACACACACACACACACACACACACACACACACACACACACACACACACACACACACACACGCACACGCACACGCACACGCACACGCCTAACCTAACCCATTAACTCTCTGCAACATTTGCTTCTTTAAATAAACCGCTCAAACTAATTAATTGTTTACAGTACATATAAATAACATAGCAGCATCACTCAATGCTTTGCAACCTCGAGGCCACACTGATGGTTCTAGGAGTGGACTCACAGTAAATAACAGTTACCTTTCATGTACTGTAAGGCTAACAATTGACATATGTTTTAAACTGATGTCTTTTTAAACAAAAAACAATTCTAATTGATCCTACTACACGTATTTTCGTAGCATATATATGATGATATACTATAAACTGATGCTATTAATATATAGCAAATATTAGTTTGTTAATTAACAATGTGTGATATTTGATATATATAATTAATTGTGATACATAATTAACAATAGTGTGAAAACTAACATTTGCTACATATTTAGCAACGGAATATCACAGGTTATTCAATATTAATGCAGCGATAGTGAATGGCTTTTTAAACCGTCTTCATGTCACAGGAATGAAAACGTAATAATTCTTTTAATAAAAATAGTGAAAACCCAATAACTATATTATATAAATAACAATCAACGAGAGAATAGGTGCTATGCGTTTTCCACTAGGTTCTGTCACCTAACAATAAAATGTTTGTTATGTCCTCAATGAGAATGAACTGAAAGATGAAATTTATTTCTATTCATACTTATTAAGAATGAATATAAATATAACATTTTTTATATTTATATTTATTTTGTATAAATATAAAATATTTAAAATCTATTTGAGTGGTGCTAGGTATAAATATAATTACATTTTAAATTTTACATCATCAAAAACCTGTTTGAATTTCTCAATTCACACCCTTTTACGATGTGAGATCTGAAGTAACTAGACAAATACTTTATATTACAACAGATACTTGCTAAAAAATATATTTTTAATAAAAAATATTTATTCTCTGTTCTTTTTTAAACGTCATTCTACGACGCATGAGCTATTTATAGATCTCTATGTAAGCAAATGAAAAATGTAATTAATACATTGTTTTGATTGTTTTGGTGATGAATATTCAACAAATATTCAGACTGTTAGTTTTTAGGCATTCTCCATCATTTTCTATATTACGGAGAATGTGCACTGATTAGACTTAATAATAAGTTAGTCTAATCAGTGTACATTCATAAGTTTTACATGGCGAATGTGGGATTTCATCGGTAGCGTTAATTGTACCACTGTATGTACTACAATATACCCACCCATACACGTGCATTGGTATCCCGTGCCTTAACAAGTATTTTAGTTGTAACTATAAAGGTACTATAAAATAATGTTAGTTAATACCTCACTTTACTTTAAACAATTATTTTTTTATGTTTTTTATCATTAAATGAAAAAATATTTATTTAATTATCCTTCTTATTACAACATGTTATTTTACAGTAATAGTATCCTTGATTTGTTAACAATTGAAGTTGTTATTATTTTATTATTACTGAGAATATTTCTTAACAGCTAACCAATTAATTATCATGTGTAATAAATATATTAAAACATCTCTTGACAGTATATTACTTATAAGCTATGTTAAAACTATTTTAAAATTATGTTTTTAGTTTAATATAATCTGTAGATAAAGGGGTTGATATATTATTGTATAAATTTTATTTACATAAATAATTTCAATAATATTATATTTAATAATATGTATTTTTAACAGTTGTATAGAGAAAGGTTATTTTAAGTAATTGCTTGTTGAAGGTTAGATTTTATGAAAGTATCGTCTGTTGTGTTTTTTAACTAAAAATAAATGTAATAAATACTACTTTATTATCTATGAGATTTGTAAGTTATATATCAAGATATTTTTAAAGAGTATTTATAACTTACATTAGATTCATTATAATATTAATGTTTTAAAAATAAAAAAACAAAAATAAATAAAACCTTTCCATATTTTATACAACGATTCCTATTTAAAATAATATATGTTTGGTACAATACGTTTTACATTATCATTGATTGATTCTTACAATACTTAATACTCAACTATATCACCTTATGTTAGCAGATAGGTATCATGTTAGGTAATCTTTTTCTAATCTTATTCTAAAGTCGCTTAAAGAGATATAATTAAAAATTGGAATTTTTTTATTTAATACATTTCAAAGTGTAATAAAACACTAATGGTTATTTATTTATATTTTATAAATAAAGAATAGCACATAGATCCATTTAAGCAGCTTTTTACCTTTTAAAAATATACTGTTAGATCTCTTAAAATTAACTTGAATTACAAAATGAATATTGAAGAAAAAAGAAACATTTCTATAATTATTGGTGTATTTTTTTCATATTTAATTAGAGTTTAACAACTCATAACGTTCTAATATCATTTACAAGATGCATGTCCTGTTCTACTTCATTACTATACGTTTAAAACAAATGTTTAAAAATAATTTGAAGGATTATGTTAGATGAAAAGTAAATATATTCACGATTTATAATATATTCCTTCTCTTGAACAAATTTTTCAGAGGTTATTTATATTTTTTTTTTAATGAGTGGGTAGTGGTATTATTTTATAAGCCACATTTATCTAAGTCATTATAATGTTTTCCATAATAATGTATTTAATATATTTTTTCAGCTGATGTTTTATCAGGACTTTGTAACAATCACACTTACATTTATAGTACGTAGGTGTTATGTCAGTAAATGACGTAGGAGCTGAATTATTTACGTCAAATGAAAAACCTTGTTGGTAGTTCGGTTAGGAAGCGGTTAATTCTGTACTTAACATCCAATATACGTGACGGGAATATATCCTGTTGACAGTAATTTTCATGGAGTCAAACATAAGGCACGCCTGTGTTTTATGAACATTTTATGCATATATTGATAAATTACTAATAAATAGTTCTTAATAGATAATAATCGTAATATGCAATGTCTAAAAACGATGTATTTTTCACGACAGGTTTTGATGTTATTTGGACGAAAGTTAGCTTATGTTATGTAAAGACCCACCGAGAAAGGATTTGTCGAATTTCCATTCCTCTGGAATAGAAACAACCTTTCCATTTTTTTCTATGATTTGGAGAGTAATCAAGTGTAGAGTACCACCCGGAAGTGGAGCATTGGATGTCGGCTTATCGGTTATTTATATAAAAAAAATTATTAAATAAATAAATAAGGTCTTTTAAAGAGAAGACAAATTTACTCAATAAGAAACAATATTTTAGGTTATCGTAGTTTTTACACAACATATTTTTAAATAATATAATGTAGAAGTAAATTAGTAGTTCAGTGTTGATAGTAATATTAATATGTTTTATTTAATACTTTGTTTCTAATTCAGACTTGTAATGTGAAGTTGGTTTGAAATTATATCCAAATTTAGTAAAAGTATTTAAAATCATTTTTAAAAGAAATTGTTTAGCCTTTTATTTAAATAGTAATATGGTATATATTTGCTAATAAATCATAATAAATGTTATAAAAATATATTAATTTATCAATGATTCTTCCTTTTTTAGTTGAATATTTGTATTGTGATATTCTATAATTATATTTTTTGTTATTTTATTTTAAAACAAATGAGAAATACTTAAATAGACATTAATATGTTTTACATAATTAATTTTATATAAAAAACATGTATTGTATCATAATTACTGACCAATATAAAAGGTCAGTTTACACCAAATATTTTGTGATTTTTAAATCATATATTACTGACACTAAAGTTATACATGTTTTTACGGGCCAAAGTTCCATTTGTCGCTTGCTTGATAACGTTTATACATATTTGTCATTTCTTGAAAATATTTTTGTCATAAAACTACTATTTTAGGTAAAATATTAGGAAATATTCAGGAAACTTTATAACCTGATTTATTTTGCGTTTGTATACTTTGATAAATATAAAGCAACACCAAATAAATGTGTGCAAAAAAGTTAGTATCTAGTAGCTCCAAGGTCTGCTAGTGTTTAGATGATGTTGCCAGCTGGTAATTGCTGATCTTATTACTTTGACAGTCTGTATTAAGTTATAGGTGCTCATTCCAAACTGAATATGTAATTGCTACTGTAATAAATAACTATAAATGATACTTTATTGAATGTTTTAACTATAAAATAACTATAATTATTATTATTATTATTATTAAAACATAATACTATCACCAACAGATTTCGAAAGATAAGGTTTTAAATTTCTTAAGCAATATTTTAGAGTTATATTTGGCTGAATAGTTTACTAATCCTTGTCTGCATAAAAATTCCTACATATCTTACTAAATACATATGAACCCTAAACTTGAGTTGTTACAATGAGTGTAATAGCTAACACAATGTAATGAATTTTCAAAAGGCAATATTATATTTCGGTTTAATATATTCTTCTTTGTAAGTGACAAATAAATTACTACAATGTCGCTAGACATAATTTTAAAGGGGCTTAAATTGTAATTTAAAAATAAACAACGGGCTTGAAAGAACGAATATCTACCATGTGTCATAAAATAATGTTTAGTATAAAGCATATTGTAAAATTACGTATAAGAGATTGTACGTGTTTGGGTGTACGGGTGGATGAATTTATTAATTAGGGCGATCGTAGAGATATGGGCGAATATGACGGGCGAATGAATGTGATGCGTGTATAGGAAAGTTAGTAATAATTGTTACTAAGGTCGACTGTTTCTCACTCATTATAAATATAAATGAAGTCAAAAAGCCACCTATGTCATGTGGCATAACAAACAGATAAATTTTATTTATATCTAGAAATATAGAAACCTATTAATATTTTGAACAAAATATATAACAAGTATTATAATTTCTATAAAAGTCTTCTATGCTTGTTATTAATTTTATACGTGCAAAATAGAATGTAAATTAAATGTTACTGAGAAAGATTTACATATGTAAATTTAGAAGAAAAAATGAGCTTCTACAAAAAATATTTACTAGAAAATAAATTAACCAAACGTAAATGTGTTTTATAATATTATAAAAACAAAACTCTTTTATATCCAATGACGTAGTCGATGTAAAATAAACAAAAAGATTATTTATTAGAGACTTAGATATACAACGATTTGTTATGACGTAATAGAAATAAATATTTATTTGTTAAATTTTATATCATACAAATCTATATCATTTAAACCATTTTCTTAAAACAAACAACATAATTTCTTATAATTTTTTTATGGATAAAAATGTATTAAACAATTATACATTTTAATTATTTAATACTGTTTTACTTTAACCTCCTTAATTAATTATAATAAATACTTAATTAAAATACTGGTAATACCACCGTGCGTGTCTGGGTAGGAAGGGGTCAATATTAACTTACTTTCACAGGTGATCAGGGGGTTGAACTAATACAAGTGATACTTATCTAGAAGGTACATTTTATAGCAGAGTGTGCACATTTAAAACGAAAAATGTCTGCTCATTTTTTACATAAAATATTGTGTCTTCCAGTAATGAAAATCCTAAATAAAATAAAAATGTGAAGATATATAAACACGTTACCTTTTGTAATTTTTAAGAAATTCCAATATGACATGATCTTAAAGGTTTACAGGAAATTAATTTTAAGATCAATTCTGAACCAAATAGGGTGTTTGGTGTACCCTCCGTATATTATCAAAATTACTTTGAATACAACGGTCTAAACCCATCACGCAGATATTCTTGAATAAGGTAAGCTAGCCAAGTTTCAAAGAGATTACTTTACAATCGCCTCTGAAGAACTAAGCTCATCTTACCTAAATATAATGAAGTAACTTACCATTGTCAACGAGATCTGGCCCAAAAAGTTCATCTCCCAGTTTAAAATTAATGTTTTGCTGAAAAAGTTTGGTAAAAATATTTACCCGTTTCAAAATTGCGGACCTAAACTTATTGCATTCGGTAGTTTGAAAAAATCACTCTAGTGTTTAAAACAATATTTAAACATTAAATTCATGATTATTTGATAATTTTTATACGAGATGAAATGCAATATGATCATATTTGAAAGCAATTATTTACCACTTAAATTAGATTTTTTTTTAAGTTCATAATTGATGACTAAAGGAACATATATGTCATAATGGACCTCATTTTAAAATTCTTATAAAAATAACACTTTTTTATATTCAAACCATTCGTCAGTTTCTAAACGATTTTAAATAACAGCTTAAAAATATGTTATTTTAAAGATTTTAATGCTTTTATACTTTTCTTGCTAAATTATTAAAAACTCTAATACTTCGATTTATGTTTTTACATAATCTATAAACCAAAGGCTGAGTATTTATTATTGTATAAATACATTTTAATCAATAACGTATTATAAAAGTTACAATATTATTTTCAATGTCAGCTTGAATTGTCTTCCACTTACATGTAAGTAATTTTAAAGCCTCTTTGTAAGGCTCTTGATGGCACGATGTACTTCATCTTTAGTTTTTCTCTGCATGCTATGCGTAAGCCCCTTTTTATATTTTATCTGGTAGTAGGTGAGATTCTATAAATTTCTTTTGAACTCTTCCCGAAAGTTAAAATTCAATCTCAGTTAAGTAAGGAGATCTAGCTGGCCAGGGGATGGGATGGTCCTGGTATTCCAATACAATTTGCACCAATCAATGCTTTATGCGTTTGACAAGAATTGGAAACATTGAGAGAATTGGAAACAAAGTTTGTTAGCAATTGCACCCTGATTGTGATGTTTAAATTGCCTCTGGAGTCTTTATTGTGAGAGTTGCACCAAAACGAAAGAAATTTCCTGATTCAGTGTACAATTCTACCCCAGAAAAATGTGTCATACGTCAAGATTTGCGTGGTTGGATTTTTCTCGAAAAACTTCAAATCTTCCAATGGTCCCCCCTTTGGCACTTTTTTTGATGAAAAATCTGAATTTTTTCTAGTGAAATCTTAACTATACGTACTTGTTCAGAATGTCAAGCTGGTCATGGAAAAGAATCAGGATGGCCCGTGAGACGTCTAGAAAGCGAGAGAATTGGAAACAAAGTTTTTAGCGAATTCGCCCTGATTGTGATGTTTAAATTCCCTCTGGAGAATTTATTGTGAAAATTGCACCAATATAAAAGACATTTCCTGATTCAGTGTATAAATATAACCCAGAAAACTGTGTCATACGTCAAGATTTGCGTGGTTGGATTTTTCTCAAAAAACTTAAAATCTTCAAATGGTCCTCCCTTTGGCACTTTTTTGATGAAAAATCTAAATTTTTTCTAGTGAAATCTTAACTATACGTACTTGTTCAGAATGTCAAGCTGGTCATGGAAAAGAATCAGGATGGCCCGTGAGACGTCTAGAAAGCGAGAGAATTGGAAACAAAGTTTTTAGCGAATTCGCCCTGATTGTGATGTTTAAATTCCCTCTGGAGAATTTATTGTTAAAATTGCACCAATATAAAAGACATTTCCTGATTCAGTGTATAAATATAACCCAGAAAACTGTGTCATACGTCAAGATTTGCGTGGTTGGATTTTTCTCAAAAAACTTAAAATCTTCAAATGGTCCTCCCTTTGGCACTTTTTTGATGAAAAATCTAAATTTTTTCTAGTGAAATCTTAACTATACGTACTTGTTCAGAATGTCAAGCTGGTCATGGAAAAGAATCAGGATGGCCCGTGAGACGTCTAGGAAACGAGAGATTTAGAAACAATGTTCGTTAGAAATTGCGTCCTGATTGTGATGTTTAAATTCCCTCTGGAAAATTTATTGTAAGAGTTGCACCAAAACAAAAGACATTCCCTGATTCAGTATATAATTCTACCCCAGAAAAGTGTGTCATACGTCAAGATTTGCGTGGTTGGATTTTTCTAAAAAAACTTCAAATCTTCCAATGGTCCCCCCTTTAGCACTTTTTCGATGAAAAATCTGAATTTTTTCTAGTGAAATCTTAACTACACGTACTTGTTTAGAATGTCCAGCTGGTCATGGAAAAGCATCCAAATAGCCCGTGAGATATCTAGAAAACGAGGGAATTGGAAACAAAGTTTTTAGTGAATTCGCCGTGATTGTGATGTTTAAATTGACTCTGGAGGCTTTATTGTGAGAGTTGCTCCAAAATGAAAGATATTTCCTGATTCAGGGTATAATTATTCTACCCCAGAAAATTGTTTCTTACGTCGAGATTTGCGTGGTTGGATTTTTTTAAAAAAAACTTCAAATCTTCTAATGGTCCCCCCTTTAGCACTTTTTCGATGCTAAATCAGAATTTTTCTAGTAAAATCTTTACTATACGTACTTGTTTAGAATGTCCAGCTGGTCATGGAAAAGCATCAGAATGGCCCGTGAGACATCTAGAAAGCGAGAGAATTGGAAACAAAGTTTGTTAGCAATTGCACCCTGATTGTGATGTTTAAATTGCCTCTGGAGAAATTATTGTAAACGTTGCACCAAAACAAAAGACATTTCCTGATTCAGTGAATAAATCTACCCCAGAAAAGTGTGTCATACGTCAAGATTTGCGTGGTTGGATTTTTCTCAAAAAACTTCAAATCTTCCAATGGTCCCCCTTTTGGCACTTTTTCGATGAAAAATCTGAATTTTTTCTAGTGAAATCTTAACTATACGTACTTGTTTAGAATGTCAATCTGGTCATGGAAAAGCATCAGAATGGCTCGTGAGACGTCTAGAAAGCGAGAGAATTGGAAACAAAGTTTGTTAGCAATTGCACCCTGATTGTGATGTTTAAATTCCCTCTGGAAAATTTATTGTAAGAGTTGCACCAAAACGAAAGACATTTCCTGATTCAGTGTATAAATCTACCCCAAAAAAGTGTGTCATACGTCAAGATTTGCGTGGTTGGATTTTTCTCAAAAAACTTCAAATCTTCCAATGGTTCACACTTTTTTGATGAAAAATCTGAATTTTTTCTAGTGAAATATTAACTATACGTACTTGTGTAGAATGTGTAGCTGGTCATGGAAAAGAATCAGGATAGCCCGCGAGATGTCTAGAAGGCGAGAGAATTGGAAACAAAGTTTGTTTGCAATTGCAACCTGATTGTGATGTTTAAATTGCCTCTGGAGGCTTTATTTTAAAAGTTGCACGAAAACAAAAGACAATTCCTGATTCAGTGTATAAATCTACCCCAGAAAAGTGTGTCATACGTCAAGATTTGCGTGGTTGGATTTTTCTCAAAAAACTTCAAATCTTCCAATGGTCCCCCCTTTGGCACTTTTACGATGAAAAATCTGAATTTCTTCTAGTGAAATCTTAACTACAAGTACTTGTTTAGAATGTCCAGCTGGTCATGGAAAAGCATCAGAATGGCCCGTGAGACGTTTATAAAGCGAGATAATTGGAAACAAAGTTTGTTAGCAATTGCACCCTGATTATGATGTTTAAATTGCCTCTGGAGAATTTACTGTAAGAGTTGCACCAAAACGAAAGACATTTCCTGATTCAGTATATACTTCTACCCCAGAATAGTGTGTCATACGTCAAGATTTGCGTGGTTGGATTTTTCTAAAAAAACTTTAAATCATCCAATGGTCCCCTCTTTAGCACTTTTTCGATGAAAAATCTGAATTTTTTCTAGTGAAATCTTAACTATACGTGCTTGTTTAGAATGTCCAGCTGGTCATGGAAAAGCTTCAGAATAGCCCGTAAGATGTCTAGAAAGCATGAGAATTGGAAACAAAGTTTTTAGCAAATTTGCCCTGATTGTGATGTTTAAATTGCATTTGAAGGCTTTATTGTGAGGGTTGCACCAAAACAAAAGACATTTCTTGATTCAGTGTATAATTCTACCCCAGAAAAGTGTGTCATACGTCAAGATTTGCGTGGTTGGATTTTTCGCAAAAAACTTCAAATCTTCCAATGGTCCCTCCTTTGGCACTTTTTCGTTGAAAAATCTGAATTTTTTCTAGTGAAATGTTAACTACACTTACTTGTTTAGAATGTCCAGCTGGTCATGGAAAAGCATCCAAATAGCCCGTGAGATATCTAGAAAGCGAGAGAATTGGAAACAAAGTTTGTTAGCAATTGCACACTGATTGTGATGTTTAAATTGCCTCTGGAGGCTTTATTGTAAGAGATGCACAAAAACGAAAGACATTTCCTGATTCAGTGTATAATTCTACCCCAGAAAAGTGTGTTATACGTCAAGATTTGAGTGGTTGGATTTTTCTCAAAAAACTTCAAATATTCCAATGGTCCCCCCTTTGGCACTTTTTTAATGAAAAATCTGAATTTTATCTAGTGAAATCTTAACTACACGTACTTGTTTAGAATGTCCAGCTGGTCATGGAAAAGCATCCAAATAGCCCGTGTTATATCTAGAAAGCGAGGGAATTGGAAACAAAGTTTTTAGCGAATTCGCCCTGATTGTGATGTTTAAATTGACTCTGGAGGCTTTATTAAGAGAGTTGCTCCAAAATGAAAGATATTTCCTGATTCAGGGTATAATTCTACCCCAGAAAATTGTTTCTTACGTCAAGATTTGCGTGGTTGGATTTTTTAAAAAAAAAACTTCAAATCTTTAAATGGTCCCCCCTTTAGCACTTTTTCCATGCTAAATCAGAATTTTTTCTAGTAAAATCTTTACTATACGTACTTGTTTAGAATGTCCAGCTGGTCATGGTAAAGCATCAGAATGGCCCGTGAGACATCTAGAAAGCGAGAGAATTGGAAACAAAGTTTGTTAGCAATTGCACACTGATTGTGATGTTTAAATTGCCTCTGGAGAAATTATTGTAAACGTTGCACCAAAACAAAACACATTTCCTGATTCAGTGAATAAATCTATCCCAGAAAAGTGTGTCATACGTCAAGATTTGAGTGGTTGGATTTTTCTCAAAAAACTTCAAATATTCCAATGGTCCCCCCTTTGGCACTTTTTTAATGAAAAATCTGAATTTTATCTAGTGAAATCTTAACTACACGTACTTGTTTAGAATGTCCAGCTGGTCATGGAAAAGCATCCAAATAGCCCGTGAGACGTCTAGAAAGCGAGGGAATTGGAAACAAAGTTTGTTAGCAATTGCACCCTGATTGTGAAGTTTAAATTGCCTCTAGAGAATATATTGTAAAAGTTGCACCAAAACAAAAGACATTTCCTGATTCAGTGTACAAATCTACCCCAGAAAAGTGTGTCATACGTCAAGATTTGCGTGGTTGGATTTTCTCAAAAAACTTCAAATCTTCCAATGGTCCCCCCTTTTGCACTTTTCGATGAAAAATCTGAATTTTTTCTAGTAAAATCTTAACTATACGTACTTGTGTAGAAAGTCCAGCTGAACATGGAAAAACATGAGAATAGTCCGTGAGACGTCTAGAAAACGAGAGAATTAGAAACGAAGTTTGTTAGTATTGCACCCTGATTTTGATGTTTAAATTGACTCTGAGGCTTTATTGTAAGAGTTGCACCAAAACGAAAGACATTTCCTGATTCAGTGTATAATTCTACCCCAGAAAAGTGTGTCTTACGTCAAGATTTGCGTGGTTGGATTTTTCTCAAAAAACTTCAAAACTTCTAATGGTCCCCCCTTTGGCACTTTTTCGATGAAAAATCTGAATTTTTTCTAGTGAAATCGTAACAATACGTGCTTGTTCAGAATGTCCAGCTGGTCATGGAAAAGATTTAGGATGGCCCGTGAGACGTCTAGAAAGCGAGAGAATTGGAAACAAAGTTTGTTAGCAATTGCACCCTGATTGTGATGTTTAAATTGCCTCTGGAGTAATTATTGTACACGTTGCACCAAAACAAAAGACATTTCCTGATTCAGTGAATAAATCTACCCCAGAAAAGTGTGTCATACGTCAAGATTTGCGTGGTTGGATTTTTCTCAAAAAACTTCAAATCTTCCAATGGTCCCCCCTTTGGCACTTTTTCGATGAAAAATCTGATTTTTTTCTAGTGAAATCTTAACTATACGTACTTATGTAGAATATCCAGCTGGTAATGGAAAAGCATCAGAATAGTCCGTGAGACGTCTAGAAAACGAGAGAATTAGAAAAAAAGTTTGTTAGCAATTGCACCCTGATTGTAATGTTTAAATTGACTCTGGAGGCTTTATGGTAAGATTTGCACCAAAACGACAGACATTTCGTAATTCAGTGTATAATTCTACCCCAGAAAAGGGTGTTATACGTCAAGATTTGCGTGGTTGGATTTTTCTCAAAAAACTTCAAATCTTCCAATGGTCCCCCCTTTAACACTTTTTCGATGAAAAATCTGAATTTTTTCTAGTGAAATATTAACTATACGTACGTGTTCAGAATGTCAAGCTGGTCATGGAAAAGAATCAGGATGGACCGTGAGACGTCTAGTAAGCGAGAGAATTGGAAACAAAGTTTGTTAGCAATTGTACCCTGATTGTGATGTTTAAATTGCCTCTGGAGGCTTTATTGTAAAAGTTGCACCAAAACAAAAGACATTTCCTGATTCAGTGTATAAATCTACCCCAGAAAATTGTGTCATACGTCAAGATTCGCGTAGTTGGATTTTTCTCAAAAAACTTCAAATCTTCCAATGGTCCCACCTTTGGCATTTTCGATAAAAAATCTTAATTTTTTCTAATAAAATCTTAACTACACGTACTTGTTCAGAATGTCCAGCTGGTCATGGAAAAGAATCAGGATGGCCCGTGAGACGTCTAGAAAGCGAGGTAACTGGAAACAAAATTTGTTAGCAATTGCACCCTGATTGTGATGTTTAAATTGCCTTTGGAGAATTTATTGTAAGATTTGCACCAAAACGACAGACATTTCGTAATTCAGTGTATAATTCTACCCCAGAAAAGTGTGTTATACGTCAAGATTTGAGTGGTTGGATTTTTCTCAAAAAACTTCAAATATTCCAATGGTCCCCCCTTTGGCACTTTTTTAATGAAAAATCTGAATTTTATCTAGTGAAATCTTAACTACACGTACTTGTTTAGAATGTCCAGCTGGTCATGGAAAAGCATCCAAATAGCCCGTGAGATATCTAGAAAGCGAGGGAATTGGAAACAAAGTTTTTAGCGAATTCGCCCTGATTGTGATGTTTAATTTGCCTCTGGAGGCTTTATTGTGAGAGTTGCTCCAAAACGAAAGACATTTCCTGATTCAGGGTATATATCTACCCCAGAAAATTTTTTCTTACGTCAAGATTTGCGCGGTTTGATTTTTTTAAAAAAACTTCAAATCTTCTAATGGTCCCCCCTTTAGCACTTTTTCGATGCTAAATCTGAATTTTTTCTAGTAAAATCTTAACTATACGTACTTGTTTAGAATGTCCAGCTGGTCATGGTAAAACATCAGAATGGCCCGTGAGACGTCTAGAAAACGAGAGAATTGGAAATATAGTTTGTTAGCAATTGCACCATGATTGTGATGTTTAAATTGCCCCTGGAGGCTTTATTGTAAGAGTTGCACCAAAACGAAAGACATTTCCTAATTCAGTGTATAATTCTACCTCAGAAAAGTGTGTCATACGTCAAGATTTGCGTGGTTGGATTTTTACTCAAAAAACTTCAAATCTTCCAATGTCCCCCCCCCCTTTGGCACTTTCTCGATGAAAAATCTGAATTTTTTCTAGTGAAATATTAACTATACGTACTTGTTTAGAATGTCAAGCTGGTCATGGAAAAGCATTAGAATGGCTCGTGAGACGTCTAGAAAGCGAGAGAATTGGAAACAAAGTTTGTTAGCAATTGCACCCTGATTGTGATGGTTAAATTGCCTCTGGAGAAATTATTGTAAGAGTTGCACCAAAACGAAAGACATTTCCTGATTTAGTGTATAATTCTACCCCAGAAAAATGTGTCATACGTCAAGATTTGCGTGGTTGGATTTTTGTCGAAAAACTTCAAATCTTCGAATGGTCCCCCCTTTGGCATTTTTCGATAAAAAATCTGAATTTTTTCTAATGAAATCTTAACTACATGTACTATTTCAGAATCTCCAGCTGGTCATGGAAAAGAATCAGGATGGCCCGTGAGACGTCTAGAAAGCGAGATAATTGGAAACAAAGTTTGTTAGCAATTGCACCCTGATTGTGAAGTTTAAATTGCCTCTAGAGAATATATTGTAAAAGTTGCACCAAAACAAAAGAAATTTCTAATTCAGTGTACAAATATACCCTAGAAAAGTGTGTCATACGTCAAGATTTGCGTGGTTGGATTATTCTCAAAAAACTTCAAATCTTCCAATGGTCCCCCCTTTGGCACTTTTTCGATGAAAAATCTGATTTTTTTCTAGTGAAATCTTAACTATACGTACTTGTTCAGAATGTTAAGCTGGTCATGAAAAAGAATCAGGATAGACCGTGAGACGTGTAGAAAGCGAGAGAATTGGAAACAAAGTTTGTTAGCAATTGCACCCTGATTGTGATGTTTAAATTGCCTCTGGAGGCATTATTGTTAGAGTTGCTCCAAAACGAAAGACATTTCCTAATTCAGTGTATAATTCTACCCCAGAAAATTGTTTCTTACGTCAAGATTTGCGTGGTTGGATTTTTCTCAAAAAACTTCAAATCTTCTAATGGTCCTACCTTTAGAACTTTTTTGAACCTAAATCTGATATTTTTCTAGTAAAATCTTAACTATATGTACTTGTTTAGAATGTCCAGCTAGTCATGGCAAACCATTAGAATGGCCCGTGAGACTTCTAGAAATCGAGCGAATTAGATACATAGTTTGTTAGCAATTGCACCCTGATTGTGATGTTTAGATTGCCTCTGGAGGCTTTATTGTAAGAGTTGCACCAAAATGAAAGACATTTCCTAATTCAGTGTATAATTCTACCGCAGAAAAGTGAGTCATACGTCAAGATTTGCGTGGTTGGATTTTTCTCAAATACTTCAAATATTCCAATGGTCCCCCCTTTGGCACTTTTTTGATGAAAAATCTGATTTTTATCTAGTGAACTCTTAACTACACGTACTTGTTTAGAATGTCCAGCTGGTCATGGAAAAGCATCCAAATAGCCCGTGAGATATCTAGAAAGCGAGGGAATTGAAAACAAAGTTTTAAGCGAATTCGCCCTGATTGTGATGTTTAAATTGCCTTTGGAGGCTTTATTGTGAGAGTTGCTCCAAAACGAAAGACATTTCCTGATTCAGGGTATAATTCTACCCCAGAAAATTGTTTCTTACATCAAGATTTACGTGGTTGGATTTTTTAAAAAAAACTTCAAATCTTCTAATGGTCCCCCCTTTAACATTTTTTCGATTCTAAATCTGAATTTTTTCTAGTAAAATCTTAACTATACGTACTTGTTTAGAATGTCCAGCTGGTCATTGAAAAGCATCAGAATGGCCCGTGAGATGTCTAGAAAACGAAAGAACTTGAAACATAGTTTGTTAGCAATTTCACCCTGATTGTGATGTTTAAATTGCCTCTGTAGGCTTTATTGTAAGAGTTGCATCAAAACGAAGACATTTCCTGATTCAGTGTATAAATCTACCCCAGAAAAGTGTGTCATACGTGAGATTTGCGTGGTTAGAATTTTCTCAAAAAACTTCAAATTTTCCAATGGTCCCCCCTTTGGCACTTTTTCGATGAAAAATCTGAAATTTTTCTATTGAAGTCTTAACTATACGTACTTATGTAGAAAGTCCAGCTGGTCATGGAAAAACATGAGAAGAGTCCGTGAGACCTGTAGCAAACGAGAGAATTAGAAAGAAAGTTTGTTAGTATTGCAACCTGATTTTGATGTTTAAATTGACTCTGGAGGCTTTATTGTAAGAGTAGCACCAAACGAAAGACATTTCCTGATTCAGTGTATAATTCTACCCCAGAAAAGTTTGTCTTACGTCAAGATTTGCGTGGTTTGATTTTTCTCAAAAAACTTCAAATCTTCTAATGGTCCCCCCTTTGGCACTTTTTCGATGAAAAATCTGAATTTTTTCTAATGAAATCTTAACTACACGTACTTGTTCAGAATGTCCAGCTGGTCATGGAAAAGAATCAGGATGGCCCGTGAGACGTCTAGAAAGCGAGATAATTGGAAACAAAGTTTATTAGCAATTGCAACCTGATTGTGAAGTTTAAATTGCCTCTAGAGAATATATTGTAAAAGTTGCACTAAAACAAAAGACATTTCCTGATTCAGTGTATAAATCTACCCCAGAAAAGTGTGTCATACGTCCAGATTTGCGTGGTTAGATTTTTCACAAAAAACTTCAAATCTACCAATGGTCCCCCCTTTGGCACTTTTTCGATGAAAAATCTGATTTTTTTATAGTGAAATATTAACTATACGTACTTGTTCAGAATGTTAAGCTGGTCATGAAAAAGAATCAGGATAGACCGTGAGACGTGTAGAAAGCGAGAGAATTGGAAACAAAGTTTGTTAGCAATTGCACCCTGATTTTGATGTTTAAATTGCCTCTGGAGGCTTTATTGTTAGAGTTGCTCCAAAACGAAAGACATTTCCTAATTCAGTGTATAATTCTACCCCAGAAAATTGTTTCTTACGTCAAGATTTGCGTGGTTGGATTTTTCTCAAAAAACTTCAAATCTTCTAATGGTCCCCCCTTTAGAACTTTTTTGAAACTAAATCTGATATTTTTCTAGTAAAATCTTAACTATACGTACTTGTTTAGAATGTCCAGCTGGTCATGGTAAAGCATCAGAATGGCCCGTGAGACTTCTAGAAAACGAGAGAATTGGAAACATAGTTTGTTAGCAATTGCACCCTGATTGTGATGTTTAGATTGCCTCTGGAGGCTTTATTGTAAGAGTTGCACCAAAATGAAAGACATTTCCTAATTCAGTGTATAATTCTACCGCAGAAAAGTGTGTCATACGTCAAGATTTGCGTGGTTGGATTTTTCTCAAATACTTCAAATCTTCCAATGGTACCCCCTTTGGCACTTTTTTGATGAAAAATCTGATTTTTATCTAGTGAAATCTTAACTACACGTACTTGTTTAGAATGTCCAGCTGGTCATGGAAAAGCATCCAAATAGCCCGTGAGATATCTAGAAAGCGAGGGAATTGAAAACAAAGTTTTAAGCGAAATCGCCCTGATTGTGATGTTTAAATTGCCTTTGGAGGCTTTATTGTGAGAGTTGCTCCAAAACGAAAGACATTTCCTGATTCAGGGTATAATTCTACCCCAGAAAATTGTTTCTTACGTCAAGATTTACGTGGTTGGATTTTTTAAAAAAAACTTCAAATCTTCTAATGGTCCCCCCTTTAGCATTTTTTCGATTCTAAATCTGAATTTTTTCTAGTAAAATCTTAACTATACGTACTTGTTTAGAATGTCCAGCTGGTCATGGTAAAGCATCAGAATGGCCCGTGAGACATCTAGAAAGCGAGAGAATTGGAAACAAAGTTTGTTAGCAATTGCACCCTGATTGTGATGTTTAAATTGCCTCTGGAGGCTTTATTGTAAGAGATGCACAAAAACGAAAGACATTTCCTGATTCAGTGTATAATTCTACCCCAGAAAAGTGTGTTATACGTCAAGATTTGCGTGGTTGGATTTTTCTCAAAAAACTTCAAATCTTCCAATAGTCCCCCCTTTGGCACTTTTTTGATGAAAAACCTGAATTTTATTTAGTGAAATCTTAACTACACGTACTTGTTTAGAATGTCCAGCTGGTCATGGAAAATCATCCAAATAGCCCGTAAGATATCTAGAAAGCGAGGGAATTGGAAACAAAGTTTTTAGCGAATTCGCCCTGATTGTGATGTTTAATTTGCCTCTGGAGGCTTTATTGTGAGAGTTTCTCCAAAACGAAAGACATTTCCTGATTCAGGGTATAATTCTATCCCATAAAAGTGTGTCTTACGTCAAGATTTGCGTGGTTGGATTTTTTTTAAAAAACTTCAAATCTTCCAATGTCCCCCCCCCCTTTAGCACTTTTTCGATGCTAAATCTGAATTTTTTCTAGTAAAATCTTAACTATACGTACTTGTTTAGAATGTCCAGCTGGTCTTGGTAAAGCATCAGAATGGCCCGTGAGACGTCTAGAAAACGAGAGAATTGGAAATATAGTTTGTTAGCAATTGCACCCTGATTGTGATGTTTAAATTGCCCCTGGAGGCTTTATTGTAAGAGTTGCACCAAAACGAAAGACATTTCCTAATTCAGTGTATAATTCTACAGCAGAAAGTGTGTCATACGCGTCCAACTTTACCAGACAACGCGGCTTGAGCCTAGTAGTCCGCCCACAACCCCCCCCCACCCCCTGGGATATGGCGTCATCCATTTGGTTGGTGCTCCTCTATGGTTTACATCTCAGCGCTAACCACATACTCTGCATGAAGTAGGTTAGGACAGAAAGTCTAGGATTTACGCGGGGTACAATTAACTTGGCTGGTTAGGGAGTACGTTGTGGTCAGAGGTTTTAGTCTCTGGTTGTACATCACATTAGTTGATTTCCTTCACTAATGGGCATTTGTGGTCAAGCCCGCAGAGGATGAAAGCTACCTCGAACGAGTCGTGCTTTAATTTCCGTTTTGTTCATAAGGCCAAACAAAGGTGACTAAGATCCGATTGATTATGTTCGTTTGTGCTTCATAGGTGTGATCTGTCCTCAATCAAGAGCAAAATTACGGGAGTGCGATTTATTGGAGGTCATGCGTGGTTAACTTTTTCGTCGCTCAAGATTTGCGTGGTTGGATTTTTACTCAAAAAACTTCAAATCTTCCAATGTCCCCCCCCCCTTTGGCACTTTTTCGATGAAAAATCTGAATTTTTTCTAGTGAAATCTTAACTATACGTACTTGTTTAGAATGTCAAGCTGGTCATGGAAAAGCATTAGATTGGCTCGTGAGACGTCTAGAAAGCGAGAGAATTGGAAACAAAGTTTGTTAGCAATTGCACCCTGATTGTGATGTTTAAATTGCCTCTGGAGAAATTATTGTAAGAGTTGCACTAAAACGAAAGACATTTCCTGATTCAGTGTATAATTCTACCCCAGAAAAACGTGTCATACGTCAAGATTTGCGTGGTTGGATTTTTGTCGAAAAACTTCAAATCTTCCAATGGTCCCCCCTTTGGCATTTTTCGATGAAAAATCTGAATGTTTTCTAATGAAATCTTAACTACATATACTATTTCAGAATGTCCAGCTGGTCATGGAAAAGAATCAGGATGGCCCGTGAGACGTCTAGAAAGCGAGATAATTGGAAACAAAGTTTGTTAGCAATTGCACCCTGATTGTGAAGTTTAAATTGCCTCTAGAGAATATATTGTAAAAGTTGCACCAAAACAAAAGGAATTTCTGATTCAGTGTACAAATATACCCCAGAAAAGAGTGTCATACGTCAAGATTTGCCTGGTTGGATTATTCTCAAAAAACTTCAAATCTTCCAATGGTCCCCCCTTTGGCACTTTTTCGATGAAAAATCTGTTTTTTTCTAGTGAAATCTTAACTATACGTACTTGTTCAGAATGTTAAGCTGGTCATGAAAAAGAATCAGGATAGACCGTGAGACGTGTAGAAAGCGAGAGAATTGGAAACAAAGTTTGTTAGCAATTGCACCCTGATTGTGATGTTTAAATTGCCTCTGGAGGCATTATTGTTAGAGTTGCTCCAAAACGAAAGACATTTCCTAATTCAGTGTATAATTCTACCCCAGAAAATTGTTTCTTACGTCAAGATTTGCGTGGTTGGATTTTTCTCAAAAAACTTCAAATCTTCTAATGGTCCCACCTTTAGAACTTTTTTGAAACTAAATCTGATATTTTTCTAGTAAAATCTTAACTATATGTACTTGTTTAGAATGTCCAGCTAGTCATGGCAAAGCATTAGAATGGCCCTTGAGACTTCTAGAAATCGAGCGAATTAGATACATAGTTTGTTAGCAATTGCACCCTGATTGTGATGTTTAGATTGCCTCTGGAGGCTTTATTGTAAGAGTTGCAACAAAACGAAAGACATTTCCTAATTCAGTGTATAATTCTACCGCAGAAAAGTGTGTTATACGTTAAGATTTGCGTGGTTGTATTTTTCTCAAAAAACTTCAAATCTTCCAATGGTCCCCCCTTTGGCACTTTTTCGATGATAAATCTGATTTTTTTCTAGTAAAATCTTAACTACACGTACTTGTTTAGAATGTCCAGCTGGTCATGGAAAAGCATCCAAATAGCCCGTGAGATATCTAGAAAGCGAGGGAATTGGAAACAAAGTTTTTAGCGAATTCGCCCTGATTGTGATGTTTAAATTGACTCTGGAGGCTTTATTAAGAGAGTTGCTCCAAAATGAAAAATATTTCCTGATTCAGGGTATAATTCTACCCCAGAAAATTGTTTCTTACGTCAAGATTTACGTGGTTGGATTTTTTAAAAAAAACTTCAAATCTTCTAATGGTCCCCCCTTTAGCATTTTTTCGATTCTAAATCTGAATTTTTTCTAGTAAAATCTTAACTATACGTACTTGTTTAGAATGTCCAGCTGGTCATGGTAAAGCATCAGAATGGCCCGTGAGACGTCGAGAAAACGAGAGAATTGGAAACATAGTTTGTTAGCAATTGCACCCTGATTGTGATGTTTAAATTGCCCCTGGAGGCTTTATTGTAAGAGTTGCATCAAAACGAAGACATTTCCTGATTCAGTGTATAAATCTACCCCAGAAAAGTGTGTCATACGTGAGAATTGCGTGGTTGGATTTTTCTCAAAAAACTTCAAATTTTCCAATGGTCCCCCCTTTGGCACTTTTTGGTTGAAAAATCTGATTTTTTTCTAGTGAAATCTTAACTATACGTACTTGTGTAGAAAGTCCAGCTGGTCATGGAAAAACATGAGAATAGTCCGTGAGACGTCTAGCAAACGAGAGAATTAGAAACAAAGTTTGTTAGTATTGCACCCTGATTTTGATGTTTAAATTGACTCTGGAGGCTTTATTGTAAGAGTTGCACCAAACGAAAGACATTTCCTGATTCAGTGTATAATTCTACCCCAGAAAAGTGTGTCTTACGTCAAGATTTGCGTGGTTGGATTTTTCTCAAAAAACTTCAAATCTTCCAATGTCCCCCCCCCCTTTAGCACTTTTTTGATGAAAAATCTGAATTTTTTCTAGTGAAATCTTAACTATACGTACTTGTTTAGAATGTCAAGCTGGTCATGGAAAAGCATTAGAATGGCTCGTGAGACGTCTAGAAAGCGAGAGAATTGGAAACAAAGTTTGTTAGCAATTGCACCCTGATTGTGATGGTTAAATTGCCTCTGGAGAAATTATTGTAAGAGTTGCACCAAAACGAAAGACATTTCCTGATTTAGTGTATAATTCTACCCCAGAAAAATGTGTCATACGTCAAGATTTGCGTGGTTGGATTTTTGTCGAAAAACTTCAAATCTTCCAATGGTCCCCCCTTTGGCATTTTTCGATGAAAAATCTGAATGTTTTCTAATGAAATCTTAACTACATGTACTATTTCAGAATGTCCAGCTGGTCATGGAAAAGAATCAGGATGGCCCGTGAGACGTCTAGAAAGCGAGATAATTGGAAACAAAGTTTATTAGCAATTGCAACCTGATTGTGAAGTTTAAATTGCCTCTAGAGAATATATTGTAAAAGTTGCACTAAAACAAAAGACATTTCCTGATTCAGTGTATAAATCTACCCCAGAAAAGTGTGTCATACGTCCAGATTTGCGTGGTTAGATTTTTCACAAAAAACTTCAAATCTACCAATGGTCCCCCCTTTGGCACTTTTTCGATGAAAAATCTGAATTTTTTCTAGTGAAATCTTAACTATACGTACTTGTTTAGAATGTCAAGCTGGTCATGGAAAAGCATTAGATTGGCTCGTGAGACGTCTAGAAAGCGAGAGAATTGGAAACAAAGTTTGTTAGCAATTGCACCCTGATTGTGATGTTTAAATTGCCTCTGGAGGCTTTATTGTTAGAGTTGCTCCAAAACGAAAGACATTTCCTAATTCAGTGTATAATTCTACCCCAGAAAATTGTTTCTTACGTCAAGATTTGCGTGGTTGGATTTTTCTCAAAAAACTTCAAATCTTCTAATGGTCCTACCTTTAGAACTTTTTTGAACCTAAATCTGATATTTTTCTAGTAAAATCTTAACTATATGTACTTGTTTAGAATGTCCAGCTGGTCATGGCAAAGCATTAGAATGGCCCGTGAGACTTCTAGAAAACGAGCGAATTGGATACATAGTTTGTTAGCAATTGCACCCTGATTGTGATGTTTAGATTGCCTCTGGAGGCTTTATTGTAAGAGTTGCACCAAAATGAAAGACATTTCCTAATTCAGTGTATAATTCTACCGCAGAAAAGTGTTTCATACGTCAAGATTTGCGTGGTTGGATTTTTCTCAAATACTTCAAATCTTCCAATGGTCCCCCCTTTGGCACTTTTTTGATGAAAAATCTGATTTTTATCTAGTGAAATCTTAACTACACGTACTTGTTTAGAATGTCCAGCTGGTCATGGAAAAGCATCCAAATAGCCCGTGAGATATCTAGAAAGCGAGGGAATTGAAAACAAAGTTTTAAGCGAATTCGCCCTGATTGTGATGTTTAAATTGCCTTTGGAGGCTTTATTGTGAGAGTTGCTCCAAAACGAAAGACATTTCCTGATTCAGGGTATAATTCTACCCCAGAAAATTGTTTCTTACGTCAAGATTTGCGTGGTTGGATTTTTTAAAAAAACTTCAAATCTTCTAATGGTCCCCCCTTTAGCATTTTTTCGATTCTAAATCTGAATTTTTTCTAGTAAAATCTTAACTATACGTACTTGTTTAGAATGTCCAGCTGGTCATGGTAAAGCATCAGAATGGCCCGTGAGACGTCGAGAAAACGAGAGAATTGGAAACATAGTTTGTTAGCAATTGCACCCTGATTGTGATGTTTAAATTGCCCCTGGAGGCTTTATTGTAAGAGTTGCATCAAAACGAAGACATTTCCTGATTCAGTGTATAAATCTACCCCAGAAAAGTGTGTCATACGTGAGAATTGCGTGGTTGGATTTTTCTCAAAAAACTTCAAATTTTCCAATGGTCCCCCCTTTGGCACTTTTTCGATGAAAAATCTGAAATTTTTCTATTGAAATCTTAACTATACGTACTTATGTAGAAAGTCCAGCTGGTCATGGAAAAACATGAGAAGAGTCCGTGAGACCTGTAGCAAACGAGAGAATTAGAAACAAAGTTTGTTAGTATTGCAACCTGATTTTGATGTTTAAATTGACTCTGAAGGCTTTATTGTAAGAGTAGCACCAAAACGAAAGACATTTCCTGATTCAGTGTATAATTCTACCCCAGAAAAGTTTGTCTTACGTCAAGATTTGCGTGGTTGGATTTTTCTCAAAAAACTTCAAATCTTCTAACGGTCCCCCCTTTGGCACTTTTTCGATGAAAAATCTGAATTTTTTCTAATGAAATCTTAACTACACGTACTTGTTCAGAATGTCCAGCTGGTCATGGAAAAGAATCAGGATGGCCCGTGAGACGTCTAGAAAGCGAGATAATTGGAAACAAAGTTTATTAGCAATTGCAACCTGATTGTGAAGTTTAAATTGCCTCTAGAGAATATATTGTAAAAGTTGCACTAAAACAAAAGACATTTCCTGATTCAGTGTATAAATCTACCCCAGAAAAGTGTGTCATACGTCCAGATTTGCGTGGTTAGATTTTTCACAAAAAACTTCAAATCTACCAATGGTCCCCCCTTTGGCACTTTTTCGATGAAAAATCTCATTTTTTTATAGTGAAATATTAACTATACGTACTTGTTCAGAATGTTAAGCTGGTCATGAAAAAGAATCAGGATAGACCGTGAGACGTGTAGAAAGCGAGAGAATTGGAAACAAAGTTTGTTAGCAATTGCACCCTGATTGTGATGTTTAAATTGCCTCTGGAGGCATTATTGTTAGAGTTGCTCCAAAACGAAAGACATTTCCTAATTCAGTGTATAATTCTACCCCAGAAAATTGTTTCTTACGTCAAGATTTGCGTGGTTGGATTTTTCTCAAAAAACTTCAAATCTTCTAATGGTCCCACCTTTAGAACTTTTTTGAAACTAAATCTGATATTTTTCTAGTAAAATCTTAACTATATGTACTTGTTTAGAATGTCCAGCTGGTCATGGCAAAGCATTAGAATGGCCCGTGAGACTTCTAGAAAACGAGCGAATTGGATACATAGTTTGTTAGCAATTGCACCCTGATTGTGATGTTTAGATTGCCTCTGGAGGCTTTATTGTAAGAGTTGCACCAAAATGAAAGACATTTCCTAATTCAGTGTATAATTCTACCGCAGAAAAGTGTTTCATACGTCAAGATTTGCGTGGTTGGATTTTTCTCAAATACTTCAAATCTTCCAATGGTCCCCCCTTTGGCACTTTTTTGATGAAAAATCTGATTTTTATCTAGTGAAATCTTAACTACACGTACTTGTTTAGAATGTCCAGCTGGTCATGGAAAAGCATCCAAATAGCCCGTGAGATATCTAGAAAGCGAGGGAATTGAAAACAAAGTTTTAAGCGAAATCGCCCTGATTGTGATGTTTAAATTGCCTTTGGAGGCTTTATTGTGAGAGTTGCTCCAAAACGAAAGACATTTCCTGATTCAGGGTATAATTCTACCCCAGAAAATTGTTTCTTACGTCAAGATTTACGTGGTTGGATTTTTTAAAAAAAACTTCAAATCTTCTAATGGTCCCCCCTTTAGCATTTTTTCGATTCTAAATCTGAATTTTTTCTAGTAAAATCTTAACTATACGTACTTGTTTAGAATGTCCAGCTGGTCATGGTAAAGCATCAGAATGGCCCGTGAGACGTCGAGAAAACGAGAGAATTGGAAACATAGTTTGTTAGCAATTGCACCCTGATTGTGATGTTTAAATTGCCCCTGGAGGCTTTATTGTAAGAGTTGCATCAAAGCGAAGACATTTCCTGATTCAGTGTATAAATCTACCCCAGAAAAGTGTGTCATACGTGAGATTTGCGTGGTTGGATTTTTCTCAAAAAACTTCAAATTTTCCAATGGTCCCCCCTTTGGCACTTTTTCGATGAAAAATCTGAAATTTTTCTATTTAAATCTTAACTATACGTACTTATGTAGAAAGTCCAGCTGGTCATGGAAAAACATGAGAAGAGTCCGTGAGACCTGTAGCAAACGAGAGAATTAGAAACAAAGTTTGTTAGTATTGCAACCTGATTTTGATGTTTAAATTGACTCTGGAGGCTTTATTGTAAGAGTAGCACCAAAACGAAAGACATTTCCTGATTCAGTGTATAATTCTACCCCAGAAAAGTTTGTCTTACGTCAAGATTTGCGTGGTTTGATTTTTCTCAAAAAACTTCAAATCTTCTAATGGTCCCCCCTTTGGCACTTTTTCGATGAAAAATCTGAATTTTTTCTAATGAAATCTTAACTACACGTACTTGTTCAGAATGTCCAGCTGGTCATGGAAAAGAATCAGGATGGCCCGTGAGACGTCTAGAAAGCGAGATAATTGGAAACAAAGTTTATTAGCAATTGCAACCTGATTGTGAAGTTTAAATTGCCTCTAGAGAATATATTGTAAAAGTTGCACTAAAACAAAAGACATTTCCTGATTCAGTGTATAAATCTACCCCAGAAAAGTGTGTCAAACGTCCAGATTGCGTGGTTAGATTTTTCACAAAAAACTTCAAATCTTCCAATGGTCCCCCCGTTTGGTACTTTTTCGATGAAAAATCTGAATTTTTTATAGTGAAATATTAACTATACGTACTTGTTCAAAATGTCAAGCTGGTCATGGAAAAGAATCAGGATGGACCGTGAGACGTCTAGAAAGTGAGAGAATTGGAAACAAAGTTTGTTAGCAATTACACCCTGATTGTGATGTTTAAATTGCCTCTGGAGGCTTTATTGTAAGAGATGCACAAAAACGAAAGACATTTCCTGATTCAGTGTATAATTCTACCACAGAAAAGTGTGTTATACGTCAAGATTTGCGTGGTTGGATTTTTCTCAAAAAACTTCAAATCTTCCAATAGTCCCCCCTTTGGCACTTTTTTGATGAAAAACCTGAATTTTATTTAGTGAAATCTTAACAACACGTACTTGTTTAGAATGTCCAGCTGGTCATGGAAAATCATCCAAATAGCCCGTAAGATATCTAGAAAGCGAGGGAATTGGAAACAAAGTTTTTAGCGAATTCGCCCTGATTGTGATGTGTAATTTGCCTCTGGAGGCTTTATTGTGAGAGTTTCTCCAAAACGAAAGACATTTCCTGATTCAGGGTATAATTCTATCCCATAACAGTGTGTCTTACGTCAAGATTTGCGTGGTTGGATTTTTCTCAAAAAACTTCAAATCTTCTAATGGTCCCACCTTTAGAACTTTTTTGAAACTAAATCTGATATTTTTCTAGTAAAATCTTAACTATATGTACTTGTTTAGAATGTCCAGCTAGTCATGGCAAAGCATTAGAATGGCCCTTGAGACTTCTAGAAATCGAGCGAATTAGATACATAGTTTGTTAGCAATTGCACCCTGATTGTGATGTTTAGATTGCCTCTGGAGGCTTTATTGTAAGAGTTGCACCAAAATGAAAGATATTTCCTAATTCAGTGTATAATTCTACCGCAGAAAAGTGTGTCATACGTCAAGATTTGCGTGGTTGGATTTTTCTCAAATACTTCAAATATTCCAATGGTCCCCCCTTTGGCACTTTTTTGATGAAAAATCTGATTTTTATCTAGTGAAATCTTAACTACACGTACTTGTTTAGAATGTCCAGCTGGTCATGGAAAAGCATCCAAATAGCCCGTGAGATATCTAGAAAGCGAGGGAATTGAAAACAAAGTTTTAAGCGAATTCGCCCTGATTGTGATGTTTAAATTGCCTTTGGAGGCTTTATTGTGAGAGTTGCTCCAAAACGAAAGACATTTCCTGATTCAGGGTATAATTCTACCCCAGAAAATTGTTTCTTACGTCAAGATTTACGTGGTTGGATTTTTTAAAAAAAACTTCAAATCTTCTAATGGTCCCCCCCTTTAGCATTTTTTCGATTCTAAATCTGAATTTTTTCTAGTAAAATCTTAACTATACGTACTTGTTTAGAATGTCCAGCTGGTCATGGTAAAGCATCAGAATGGCCCGTGAGACGTCGAGAAAACGAGAGAATTGGAAACATAGTTTGTTAGCAATTGCACCCTGATTGTGATGTTTAAATTGCCCCTGGAGGCTTTATTGTAAGAGTTGCATCAAAACGAAGACATTTCCTGATTCAGTGTATAAATCTACCCCAGAAAAGTGTGTCATACGTGAGAATTGCGTGGTTGGATTTTTCTCAAAAAACTTCAAATTTTCCAATGGTCCCCGCTTTGCACTTTTTCGATGAAAAATATGAAATATTTCTATTGAAATCTTAACTATACGTACTTGTTTAGAAAGTCCAGCTGGTCATGGAAAAACATGAGAAGAGTCCGTGAGACCTGTAGCAAACGAGAGAATTAGAAACAAAGTTTGTTAGTATTGCAACCTGATTTTGATGTTTAAATTGACTCTGAGGCTTTATTGTAAGAGTAGCACCAAAACGAAAGACATTTCCTGATTCAGTGTATAATTCTACCCCAGAAAAGTTTGTCTTACGTCAAGATTTGCGTGGTTGGATTTTTCTCAAAAAACTTCAAATCTTCTAATGGTCCCCCCTTTGGCACTTTTTCGATGAAAAATCTGAATTTTTTCTAATGAAATCTTAACTACACGTACTTGTTCAGAATGTCCAGCTGGTCATGGAAA